>CAKKLC010000514.1:0-21912 GCA_918559645.1 Ceratonova shasta | reverse complement strand
CGATAAGATTTTTAATATTTTTAATGATATTTTTATATTAATAGGGGCAGGGTTATCCGCGGGATTTTTTTTTTGATTATTGGAGAACTTTTTTAATTTGTAAGTCACTCGCCAAAGTAATTTCTTCATTATTGCGAATTCATTATATAAAATCAAATAATTTAATAGAAAATCAATGAGGTATTTAATTTACATAAGAAAAAATTATTTGTAATAATTTATTAACTATAAATATCACTATTAACAAGATTAAAAAAATGGTAAAAATAAAAAATAATAAAAAAAATAATTAAGTAAATTAATTAGTTATTAGCAATTTTCTTTAGGGCCAACAAGAAACCTCACCAAAAACTCTTCTTCTTTTGCATTCTCTATATAAAGTACCTAAGAAATTCATTAATCCCTTGTGTTTTTCTATAGCAAGGAGGTACGAGAGTCTTGATTCCATTATTCTATTCTTGTACTATATTCGTTAAGATCCCAGTTTCAGGATCTTTAAAGAATTAGGAATTATTTACCGTTTGGTGTATTAAATACAAGTCTCATAAAGCTGGACATATGCTTTAAATTCGTTTGTATAAATTATAGATCATAGTATAAAGTGCTTTTCTATAACCTCTCTTAAGGTATTGGAATTTCTATTAGCCACTTCTACCACAAAAATCTTTTTTTTCAGGAGTTATTTCAATGATTATTAATGTAGAAGACCGACATTTAGTAAATTTATAAAATTTTGATTAATAGACTCTTCTATTAAATATACAACGGCAGTATCTTCAGATTCGAAAATACCTCTTTAACCTTTTGATAAAAAACCTATTTTGATTATTAATCGCATGTAATTACAATTATTTTTTAATTTTTACATGTATTAACACTATCAAAAATTAATTAAAACTTTTTTATTAATGAAAAATTATTTAAAAACAACATATTAATAAAAATAAATAGCCGGGATTTAAATTAAATATTTTGGCACGAATCATTTAAAAATGTAAATATCAATTTTTAGGAACCTCTGCATAGATAATTAAAAAAAAGAAACGATAAAGAATGAAAAAGAAACGTATTTATAATATGCGAATAAGAAAAAAAAGATTTGATTATTTATTATTGGTTTTTAGGATCAACTAAGATTATATTTCTAAACACATTTATCACGTGGAATAACAGACGGATTAAATAAACCAGACTAGGTTGTCATCAAGACAATGTAAATAAAATAGCCCCAAATGGATGCATTCCCGTGATGAATATCCAGGGGCTATACTACACTTCTGCCGTTTAATGAAAGTATATTTTTAATATTAATTTTTAAAATATTTCTAAAGCAATTAATACATTTTTTATAAAAACCACTAATTGAAATTATTTGAATAAAATAATCGTTGTAAAACCGAAGAAGGCACATTCAACACAGCTATTTAGCTTAGTTTGATTGATGTTAGCATAATGGCCTGTGGGTGCAGTAAAATGATGCATATTGAAAGAGATAAATTGCTTCATGGAATAGATGGAAGATGGCGATGCAGTACAATAAGCTGTCTCAAAACAATATATCTATTTGAATGTGCAGTCTTTTCGAGCGTGCAAATACCGATTTCAAAAGCTATAGTGACTTGATATATATCAATAGTATAAAATTATGTAATGTATCAATTGCAGAAGAAATGACATGAGACAGAGAATCTGTAGCAACATGTCTTCAAAAAATATACAAAAAACTAAATAATCATAAAATAGTCATAATTTAAACAAGTGAGGATGTTTATGAAGTACATGAGACTCATTGTTTCGACAATAGATCCTAAACATATAATACTGCCAAGTGAAATGTATTGGATAATTGGAGTAGTTAACAGATTGAACAAGAAAATTGTATTAAGAGTATTGAGAAACAGAAAAAACCTATTAGCAACTCCTTGATATTACAAATTATCCCTAGAGGTGCAAAAGTTTAAACTGATTCATGGCTTGGTTACATTGATTTAAGAACATATGGTTATGATAATCATACATGTAAATATAGCATCGAGTTTTTCAAATAAGACGACCTTGAAATACATACTTAAAGTATGGAAGGATTTTAAAGAAAAATATGTTAATGGTATTAGATTTGAAATAATAGTTGAAAGTGGTACAAAATTTATTTATAAATTTAACAAAAATGCAAAATCAAATGAAGAACTATTAAATTAAATAATGCAATTAAACAATATTTAAAATTTTTATTTAGCTAATTTTGATATTTTTTTAATTAAATAAATTTATTTTTAATCAATAGATTAAAGTAATTTATTTCTTTATCTCCCACAATAACCTGGCACCAACCTTAAAATTTTTATTTTCTTATCATGTTTCAAAACACACATATCTGAATAATTTAACTTTAGATTGGTTAAATAAAGATATAGTAAAATTAATAAGTTTATTTTTGATGTTTTTTAGTCATTTTTCAAAATTTTCAAGTTCTAAATACAGTAATCTGTTTATCAGTTTTTAAAACTGTAGTTTTATTGAAACTTTTAAAGGTTCATGCCACTTATAATACTTATTATTTTTTTAAAATATAAAAGTTAAAAACAGGAAAAACCTTTTCTTTAAAGTAATAAATTCATTCGATCCTTTTTTTCTTTTTTATTTTAGCTTTCCAAACAAGTTTCAAAATATTTTCATAAAGTTTAGAGTGAAAAATAACATTTAGTTCTAGACTGATAATCTTAAATTACGAAGATACCTTCTGAATTTTAAGTATAAATTTTAGTATTATCTAGGGAACAAAATTATATGTATATATGGTTAATATAGCATGATTAAATCCATTCAATCTTCAAAGAGGGATTGCATATGATATGTATTTATCTGTAAAAATATTGTTTAAAAGGAAAACGAATCAAAAATGATTTCTACAATTTTATCTGTTTCTGTTTGCATCGTTTATAATTAATAATTTTAAGCCTCTTTTTATTCCTGATATGAAACATAGCTTGTTTAATTCGCTTGTTAGAATATATAAAGTAAAAAACAAGATTTAAATGATATCAATAATGTTTTGCAAAGTAGTAAGTTGCAAGCTAAATTTCTAAATAAATTATCATATAGTATCATAGATAACATTAATATACTCGATTTTTTTATATCTGTTCATAATAAAATCATATTCAATATTAACAATAACAAAAAATTCGACGTTAAAATACTTATACATAACCTTGAAAATTTTCATCAAATCAATTTTAGGTGATCTAGAGAAACTATTAATACTTAAGCTCTTTTAAATCTAACAAAGATTGCTTGATGCTTATAAAAGTCAATTTTTTATGAATTTTGAACCTTATTTACAAGAGTTTTTGTACAAGAAAACTCTTTAAATGGGTTTATATATATGCTATAACCCTTATAATGACAAGGAACTGATACTATTAGAATTCTATAGAATACAGTTGTTCTATTTTATTATTTTATTTTAAACTGATTAATTTCTTTTTCAACGTTAACAATTCATCTTCGGTTATTTTCTTCCAATTTTATTTTTATTTTCTTAAAAGATAAAATGCGATATAACTGATGTGAAGCATATTTTATATTAATATATTTTAAATCAAATATTTTAATTGCAAAATTAGTATTAACTAAAAAACTATTTTAAAAAGAATTTTAAATAAGAAAGAATTTTATAATAAATATCATTTAAATTAATGTTTCTAATAAAATGTTTGAATATAAAGAGTATTTTAATGAATGCTTCTTATAAAATGTTTGAATAAAAAGAGTATTTTAATGAATGCTTCTTATAAAATGTTTGAATAAAAAGAGTATTTTAATGAATGCTTATTATAAAATATTTGAATAAAAAGAGTATTTTAATGAATGTTTTTAATAAAATGTTTGAATAAAAAGAGTATTTTAATGAATGCTTCTAATAAAATGTTTGAATAAAAAGAGTATTTTAATGAATGTTTTTAATAAAATGTTTGAATAAAAAGAGTATTTTAATGAATGCTTCTTATAAAATGTTTGAATAAAAAGAGTATTTTAATGAATGCTTCTTATAAAATGTTTGAATAAAAAGAGTATTTTAATGAATGCTTCTTATAAAATGTTTGAATAAAAAGAATATTTTAATGAATGCTTCTTATAAAATGTTTGAATAAAAAGAGTATTTTAATGAATGCTTATTATAAAATATTTGAATAAAAAGAGTATTTTAATGAATGCTTATTATAAAATATTTTAATAAAAAGAGTATTTTAATGAATGCTTCTAATAAAATGTTTGAATAAAAAGAGTATTTTAATAAATGTTTCTAAATAAAATATTTGACTGTGTTTCTATTAAAATATTTAATTAAATAACTTTTTATATTAATGTTTCAAATAAAATATATATTAATAAATATTTTAATTATGACTTTTCTAGTGAATTAAGTAAAAAAATATTTAAATTATATCTTTTATTTAAAATTAATTAATAAATAATAATTTTCAATTAATTTTTTCATATAAAATATTTATAAACTATATTAGATTAATATTTAAAAAGAAATATTATTTATAACTTTTAAAAAATTTTATTATAATTTTTAAAAAATATTATTTAACTTTTGAAATTATTTAGTTTCTAAAAAAATATTTAAAAAGATTCAATATTTCAAATGAATAACTTTATAATGAAATTCATTAAATTAATATCTTGAAAACAATAATCAAATAAATGTTAACATCTAAATAATTTAATTATTAAATACATTAATTGAATATCAATTAATTCACTAATTGAATATCAATGAAATAAAATATTTTAATTGGTAAGAATGTACTTTCGGCACGTACGCTTGCGCAAAAAAATAATCTTAGAATTGATTGAACTTTTTAATAACGAAGATTCATAAAATTCTTTTTTGAGAACAAAAACTCCATTAAAATCTTCACCAGTAATTGCACCTTAATTAACTTAAAAGAAAACCATTTTGTTTACTCGTCGCTTCACCTACAGAAATATTCCTGCTTCTTGCATCAGGCAGGCATAAGTACGCCAAATTACCTCTAAAACTACGCGCTTTACTTGTTCTTGTTACAATTGTAAACCCCACTTCATCCGTAAAAGAAAAATTCTTGTCTTTGACTGAAATTTCTAATTCTTTTTAATTTTCAAGAATAGACATTATTTTCTCAATTGTTGATGCAGTTTCTTCGTTCTAGAAAAATAGTAATTTTTTTCAAATTTTTATGAAACTCTTTATGAACACGATCGATTGTGTTTATGGATACATTTAGACAATAATTTTCAAAAACATAATTTTTTAATTATAATAAGGTTAAAATACATTCTTCTTAAACCTTTTCTAATATTCTTCTTTTTATTTTAGGTAAGCTTTAATTTTCTATCTCCTCCGCGTATTGTAGAATAAACCAAAACAGTTTTCAAAAAACTCTTTACCATATTATTAATTGTGGTATAGTTTTTTGTACATTATGCTGATTGATTTAATGGAATGACCTCCCAAAATTTTTCGGATAATTGTTTCTCCATCATGAGGAGTTACTAATATTCTTCTTAGTCTAGATGATAAAACGGTCGGAATGTATGTGTTTTGGTAGTTTTATAGTTTTCTTCGGTGTTTGAACTATCAGAATTTGTTTGATTGCTACTCTGGAATGAAATGGGTATGATTTATAAGGATTAAAAAATTAAATTTTAAGGGTTTTCAATCATTTACAATCAAAAAACTAATTAAATTACAATGATTATTAAATTGATTGAAAAACTCTATATTTCCATTCTTTATATGTTTTTAAACACGAGTTTAATTTATCCATTTATGAATTCCTTATTATGGAATTTTTTTTACTTTAATTCTAAATTTTCTTATGATTATTTGAATTAAAAAAAATCAATATAAATCAATCTTAATTTATTCGAAAATAATTGGAGTTTTTTAGAAACGTCAGAAACTTAAAAATTATATTACAAAATAATATATATTAGTTCCTATAGCTCAGATGGTAGTTTAACTGCAATACCAACAAATCTATTTTTTTTTATATAAAAAGACATTATATCTTGATGAAATTTGTTCATTTAAACAAATCTTTTTATATTTGATTTAAATGTTTAAGAGATGAATTAATTGGCCACAAATATAAATCGATTCTAATTTTAGGAATTCATAAAAGCTTTCCGTAGCAAAATATTCCTTTTTTGTAAAATCCATAATTTTTTTAATGAACCCAGTACGTAAGTGTGCATAGGATTAATCGCGGAATATTTTTCGCATTTTTTGTTTAATACTTGTTAAATCAAAACTTATTCAACCAATTTAGACATGTATATACATATATAAAATTTAAATATTTTTTTATGCATATAATGATTAAATTTTTTAATTATATAGTATTATAAAAAATTAAAAAAGATGTTAATTAAGATGAATTTAAATATTTTTTCATTTATTTAAATGAAGTAAATTCTATTAAGTTTATTTCTTAGACGTCGGCGATGTTTATTATAATTAAATAAATGCAAATATTTCCAGATTTTTATCATAAAAAAAAGAAATTATATAATATATTCTTGTATATAAACAAAAAACATTTAAATTTTTATTTATTCCTATTAAATTATTAATAATAGAACAATTTTTTATATGGAAAAATTTATCAAGGCTTCAAATTTCAGGATCAATATTACATATTACTTTGTATAAGGTATATTGCTGGCAGTCAGCTTCTAATGAGAGTTAATCGATAATTTCAAAGCCTGAAAAGTTATTAATTCATATGATCAAACATTAGATTGGAATTTATGATGAATTATTTTGCAGCTATCTAAAATATGGATTGTAAATTACTGGTTTGAGTTTAAAAATTGAAAAAAATAAAATTAGTAATTATATTATATTTTTATGTATAATATAGCTAGCACTTGGAGTAAGTTAGTGTATTAATCGAAATGATCATTTAAACAGCTTCTTAATTTAAAAATAATAATTATGATGCATTATAACGACGTATAAACTCTATAAGGAAAGAACTGGGTTTCAGAGCTCAAAACGATCGATCTGGATTTTAAAATTGTATAAATAATGTTAAAAATAGTTAAATTCTTTATAAAATAATTATCGAATTTTTGCAATTGTTTTGATACATGCATAGTTCAATGGTTGACTTTAAGGCTTTCAAATTTAAATAGAACACTAATATAGGTTTAGCCTTAGCTTTCTTGCTGTTGTAAAAAGAATATTATCATTATTTTCAAGTTTTTATTTGAGAAAAGCTATATTTCTACATTTCTAATTAATTTTCTAGAAAACATTGCCAACCGATCATCTTTTCATTAATTTTATAATAAATGAAATTTAAAAGGCCTAATTTTTAATTCTGAAGACGTTCTTAATTTCCTTTATTATCATATGTGAATTTATTTAGAATTTCATGTGATTAAAGTTTTGTTAAAAATCAAAAATTTATCTTAAAATGCAATCACTATAAGTAATTATAGTCTTGATGATATAATAATTCAACAAATTTATTTACAGATAGATCAAGAGCATGCATTCCAAATGATATAACTTAAACTTACAATCAGATTATTTATATTGTTTGAGAGGTTAACAGGAGCTTTCTTGATTTATTTAAACAATATAGGACATACCTCTTAACAATTTCAAACACTAGAATCTATCGATTACTTCAAGCTATAACCAAATTAGGTTCCATTTGCATGATCTAATTTGACTTATTTTTGAAAAGTTAAATTTTTCATAGGACTTGTATTAATTAAATATCAAAGTTAATTTATTAACAAGGCATGAAAGCTCAAGGCTCAAGCATTTTAGTTAACTATAAGTCTGATTTAAATTCAAGACTAATTGGATAGATTTCTTTATTTTCGAAATATTACTCTCGAATCTTGTTTTGATTGACTAAATTGGAAAATAGAGTAAATCAACAAATTATAAATTAAATTTATAAAAATATCTAAGTTAGGTTTGAAAGTGATAGTTAAAACATTTTCTTTACTATTCATGATAAAAAAACAAATAATAGTTGAAAAAAAAAATTAAACTCGGACGAACAATTATTAATAAAAATGAGGCATTTTTAGCTTGATTAATCAAAGTTATTTTATCATAACAATTATGTAGAGATTATTTATTTCGTAAAAAATTGAATTCATTTATAGTTTTTCATTTATTGTATAAGAGAAATCGTCAGTTAAAATGCTTATTAAAAATAATTTTTTTTAAATTACAATATGTTAGTTTGAATTTACAAAATATTATTATGAATCAATTTATGAATGACTTGTAATTTTTGGAATTGCTTAACTTTTTTAATTTAATTTAATGAAGAAGGAAATGATAGAAAATCTATTTTTATTAACAAGTGTTGAAACACTTGAAAAGTAATTTAAATTATTTTTAAAAAGTGATGCGAATGCAAGTACGGTATTGTTGATAACAAATTATTCTGCCTTTGAACATGACGAACAAAATATTTTTAGAATATCTCCTTAGTGTGATATGGTATTTTTGCAATGTGGTTGCTTTTTTTTCTTTGAAACTTTTAATTATCAACAAACAAGATTTATATGGACGATCATCAATTTTTCTTAATAATGAATCAAGTTATATACTAGAACAATAGAAATGTGAATATTTAAAATATATATAACAAAAATAAGTAATTATTGATGTCGAATACTTTCCCTGTTCTTTTATTTATTTTTCATAAATAAAGCAAAATCATATTCCCGGATTTCCTACTCCAAAACCCCTACCTAATAATTATTTTATGAAAATCAATTTTCTAATTTAAATGTGGAAAATAATATTTTATCCGTTGCATTAACTAATAAGAAAAAAAAATTCTTTTTAATATTCAAAAATCAAAAAATCAAAAGTCAAAAAGTCAAAAAAAAACATTTTTAAATTTTTTTATCCTAAAAGTAACTTAGTGAAATATTATCTTAAATTAGTAATTTTAAAACAAAAAACTAGCTGATAATATTTAATACAAGGGACATACCGAAATATTATATTAATTAAATTAGGATATTTTATTTAAAAGAGCACTATATATCCTGCAATTATATTTTGTAGGTTTTATTGTATTTTATGTGACAGAATAATATTGAAAAGTAATTTAAACAAAATAAAACTTCAAATAATGCATTTTATATTTCTATAAACATTTATAGTACAATTTTTCAACCCATTTTTTTATAAATTTAATTTTTATCATGAAGATAAAAACTATTGTAACTAATATTAAAGGTTATAAAAAGCTCTATTAATAAATTTACTTAAAATTTAATATTTTATAAATAATTTAATTTTAGGATGATTTTAAATTGAAAATAATGTTTATTAATAGTCGAATATATTATAACATATTTTTTTAAACATAATTAATGTTTTATTATCTTGCCGATTCCATATTAATAAACAATCTTATATTTCGATTGCGTTTACAATTTGAAAAATTTTATTCACCTAAAATAAATTACATATTCCAGGATTTTAGCGAAATTACATTATCCTTAATTAGTGTTAAAAGATAGTAAAGTAAATAAACACTTTATTTTTACCGAATTGATATATTACTTATTTTGCAAGAGTTTTCCAAATTTTAAATTATATTAAACATATAATCAAAAACATTATAAATATAAATAGATCAAAATAAAATTTTTAAATATTAAATCAAATATTACTATTGATATTACATTAAATTATCTTACTTTCTAAATTCAAATAAATTATTTAATTTAAGATACCAAAAATTTAATAAGGAAAATTTTAATATTAAAATGTTGTTTGTTAATATACAACATTTATCAACAATGAGTGGTTATTAATGCATTATTGATCGTTCTTTTGAATACTCCATCTATTACCAAGTGTAATTAAAGATTGGCTGGATAATATAACTAAAAAAATTTATTTGGTCCAATTAGGTAGGATTTAAAAAAATTATTCCAAAATGCAAACTAAATTAAATAGACATTACATTATTACAATTTCTATGAAATTGTTTAATTTTATACATTTCATTTTTAATTGATAAAATAGATGTTTGACATATTTACTTCTTTTATAAAACGTATTGAGGTTAAAATATGTTTGAAAATTATTTCATTTAACCTTAATTTCCCATTTTTTACATTTTTAGAAATTTAATTCAGTTGTAATAAAAATGAGTTTATTATATTATTAGCAAAAACCTTATGCTTTTATTTCATCAGAAATTGTATAATTGACTATATTTCAATATTTATTCAACAATTTATAAACTTTAAGAATAGTTATTAATAAAACAAATGATACTGTTTATTTGGCTTAAAAATTTTTAATGTTATTAAAACTAATAAAATTTATCATTGTGATTTCATCGTTAGTAATAATAAATGGAAAAATTTATTTTAAACAGTTACATTATAAGGAGAATCATTTTTGATTAATTAACTTAAAATATATTTATAAAAATAACTATATATAATGCATTGAATTTACAAAAAATGTATTAAAATATTTTTAGAACTAAAATCAATAAACAAAGAAATTTTAATCTATTTTCAAATCTAGTTTGTTTAATTGTTTCTTATCATTAAATAAAAATTTAAATTATTTTTTTTTAAATATTCATTTAAATTAAAATAACAAATTTTTCAAAACATATCTAATATTTATCTATTTTATTATAAATGATTAAAAGGATCAATAATTAATTGAAACAACTGTGTTTTAAGCAATATTTTGAAGTAAATAAAAAATAACTAATTTCATTATTTTGATTGATTTCTAGTTTTTTTAAATGAAATTTATTTTTTAAACATTTTTAAGATTGTTTTTAAAAGCTGAAAATTCAACACTAAAATATCTAAGAATATATATTTTTTAAATAGATTTCTTATACATTATATTTAAATACCTAATTTGTATTTTAGCGTTTTTTAGTGGATATTATATTTAATTTGATAATTTCTATGAAAAATTATAAATAATCTTTTTTTGTAGTTTGAGAATAAAAATATTGAAATATAATTAATTAATCAATTATAAAAGTTATTATTTTTATGAGGTTAATTTGAATTTTTTTTTTATAATTTTAGAGATTTTTTAGTTTACAAAAATATAATTAAGTAACAACTTTTGTATAAAATGACGAAAATAAAAATTTCAGGAGATTATATGCAGAATTATTTAGTAGTTTGTTGAGTTATAAAATTATAAATCAAAGCGATAGTGTAATATATTATTGATTTAGTGAAATAATGTATTTATTCTTTCTTCTGGGTTGTTTTAGACTTTACTGATTTTTAAAATTTATAATAATAATAAAATAATTATTAATAGTAATAAATTTTTAGAAACAAGCTGTTGAGAATTAACAGCCAAAACCATGATTAATATAAAGATTTATGATAAATATCTACATTCCGGATTAATATTTAGTAATATTTCTAATAATATTCACCTAAGATATATAAATTATAATTATATTTCAAAACAATTTAGTAATTAATAATAGTTTTTTCTTTCCTGGAATATAAATTATTCTAAAATCATAAGATTTTTGTAGATTGTAAATAACAATGAAGTGATTATATAAATTAATCATTTACTTTCTGTTATATGTATGTTGGGATAAACATTTGTATAAAACTATTAAGTATATTATTAAGATTAAATAAACAGCTTTAGTATACTTTTAATATTATAAATATTTAAAATAAAGGAACATTGTAAAAAATATGATTATTAAGATAATTAAAATATTTGATATAAATTGAGATAAATCTAACTTAATTTTTTCAATAAATTACAGTTTGATGATTGTTATAGTAAAAGGTATAATTTTTCATTTATTAACAATCTACTTGTCAATATTGGGTTTAATCAAATAATATACTATTTTTTTCATCACTTTTTCTAATGGATAAAATTAAGTCTAATGTTTGTAAAAGTATTTCTTTATGAATGATTTGATAACTTATAAATAACTTTTTGGAATTTAAAGATAACCCTTTTTTATATACTATTAAATAACAACAAAAATAATACAAAATCATAAAAGATTCATATAATTAAAAACCTTTATAAATTTCAAGAATGGAGAATTTAGAATATATTTAAATTTTTGTTTTATATAAAAGTTTTTTTAATATCTAAAGAGAAAAATTTATTTTAAATACATATGGACTTTATTTTGATTCATGCTATAAAATTATTAATGAAAATCATTTTAAATAATAAGTTTAGCCCTAGATTTTATTATTTAATATAATTAATTATTTTTAAATTTTAGTCTCAATGATTATATATACATACGGCATTCAAGGTTGATTTTTAATGTTTCTAAACATGAAAAAATAAATTCTATAATAGTGAATTTTAATAAATCCAAGTCTATTTGATATAGTTTTTTTACACATTATAAATTGAATAAGTTTCTCTTAATAATATACCGAATATAAAAACTACCTGATTTTTAAAAAGTATAATTCAGAGGATTTAGGAAATTCAAATTAAATTTTACTTTAATAAATTTGTTTGTAAATTGTCATTAATTTTGTTTCAAATTACTCCAGGATAAAAATTATCAAGACATTCATGTTTTTAAATAGTTTGAAATACATATTTTGAAAAAAGCTAATTTCATTTTAAAAATAAACGGAATTTTTTTTTCTTAGAATAACTTTTTAATTCAAGTTCATTTAATTTTCTTAAATCATCTCAAATTCTCAATAATCTTGTGTACTTTGGTATCAATACACTTTTACTTTTTAAATAATTAGGATTTTTTATAACTTAAATGTTTTCTTACATATTTTATTAATAAAATTTGTGTATCTCAATTTTAAATTCTAACTTTGATGCGAGTTTTTTTCAAATTTTTTTCAATGATAAACTCTTATTAACTATTTTTATTATATTCTACATAATATAAAGATATAAAAATAATTTTCTTATTGAAGAAACAAAAAAACTTAAAATATTTAAAATAGATAACATATTAGGCCCGGTTTAAATTCATTTATAATGATTTTTGAATTCAATATCATTAAATTGGTAAATTATCGCAGTTTGTTACAAATAAAAAATAATAAATTGTAATTATTGGTTTATCAAAAATAAATTTTAGCCAACTCAATCAATTTTTTAAATTTGATTTATTAAATCTATGGACTTTTTAGTTAAATAAATCTTTGTATTCAAAAGATAATATAAATATTTTTGAAATCATAAAATTATCAAAATATTTTTATGTAAATCAACTGATTCTTTAAAAAAAATACTGTATTAGTATATCCATTGTCAGTCGGTAATTATATTGATTTATTTATAATTATTATTTTTAATTATATTAAAGTTAACCAAATTTTGATATAAACAGTGATGAATGTTTTAAAATATAGATGTCATGATATAAGGATTATTAAAAATATTAGTTTTTAAGCTATAAAAACATTTATTTAATGAATATAAGGTATAAAAATATTTAATAGCATACGGAATTTATAAAATAATAAAATAAAGGAATAAATTGAATTAAAATATATTACAGTGTTGTACGAAATATAAAACATTTTTTAAATTAATATTTATCAAAAATCAAAATACTTTTTTGTGATTTCAAAAGTTTTAAAATAATAATAAAAAGTAATTTCTTATAATAAAACTCTTGTCTTTCAATTCCTTTTGCTATCCTGGTTCTCATATTCCGGAACCACCCAATAAAATCCACCTCAATAGTTGGTACCAGATAACACCACCTATCCTCAAATTCATTTTTATGGATTGGTGCTGGTCTTATAGATTTGTAGTTTTCTTTTAAGCAAATAAAATATTCCTTAATTTCATTTCATTGAGAAGAATAAGGAGGCATGAAGCAATAAGATATACCATAAGAATTTAGCAGCTCAACTACATCCCTCCTATGATGGAAAATACAATTATCCATCACCAGCAAATGACCTGGATTTGATTTAAAATATGGCTTTAAATTTATGTTTATAAAATTCATAAATATATTTTCATTGTAAGCACCTACAACACACTCAAACTTTTCAACACCATTGATTTTTATGCCTGACATTAGGCTGAAATTTGTCCTACAATTTCCAGCAACAGAAATAAAAAATTGTGTATTCTTAATTGAATACCCTTAATATTTTTTATTATGCAAATTCAATCCGGTTTGAGCAAGAAAAACAAGAAATTGCTCAGGTATTTTATTAATGTTTCTCTCAATATCCATCGGTGCCTAGAATCGTTTTTTTTGATAGAATTCCTTTCTTTTAAAAAAAAGTCAACCTTTTTCTTGTAATATATATTAATTTTAGATATTTAGATACTGTAGATTGAGATACAATGATATTTTCTATACTTAAAGATTCGCACAACGATCTCAAAGTATGAAAACTTTCCATCCCAATTAAAGACATTTTCTCTGCTTTCAGATCTGTATTGGGGCAGCTGAGCCTAACTTTTTTTGCAGAAAGAATATCTTCATCAGAAAAACTTTTTGAATTTTTTACGGAAAATAGACCTTGCCGGGGAGATTGAAATTTTTATTTCATCTGCAATATCTTTTTCCAGAGACCTTTTTATTATTTTTAAAGTTTCTTTTGTCATAAATGTTCTTGATTTACTTCATTTTTATTCCGACAAAAATACTAATGAAGAATTTATATATAATTAAAATGATATAAGATTTTGTACAGTAAATTTGATAAAAAATACTTCAAAATAATAATAAATTTATTTAAACATACATTAATATTTATGTATACAAAACCTGTATTTAAATTTTCTAAATTAAAAATTAGTTTTTTTTAAACATATTTAGTGGGAAAAAGATTCTATGCTTAAAAATTATGAAGAAAACTTTTCTCTACTATAATTTTTTGTAGAGATACAATAAAATAAATAGATCAAATTTCAAGAGATATTTATGCCAAAATTAATTTGCAATTATTATTCCTAAATAATAATTTAAATATTTTTATATTCATTAAAAAAATATTTTATATTCATTTAAAAACGATTAATAGTTATTTAAGAAATGTTTAGTTTTCGTAGAAACCCTGTAAGTCATATGGTTATATCATAAAATATTACAAACAGTTTTTTTTGTTGTAATATTTGTAAGTTAGTAATATTCATAGATAGTTAGCAGGACAATCATAAATGTTTTAAAAGAAACCAATCCTCTTGAATTAAAAATTATTTTAATACTTGTAAAGCATCTGAAGTTTAAAAACTAAAAAGGTTTTATAAAAGATAATGTTTCAAAGTGATAAAAAAACTATAAAATAACTTTTAATACTAAATCTATATATTAACATTTCTATATTCTTGATTTTGCTATTATTAAATTAATTAGAACTCAAAAATAGAAAAATTATGTTCTTATGTACATTCTAATTTAGATGATGCTGCTATTATTGATAATTCATTTGAAGCTAATCATATTAAAGTAATCTGTTTTCAATTTTTATAGTTTATGCTATTTTTTATACTAGAAAATTTTGCAGAGGATAAAATTGAAGCATATATTCCCGGCGTAAACGGCGTTCATGGTCAAATAATTAATATTATAAGACGTCTAAAGCTAATAGGAAATTAAAATAATAAGAAAGAGCATAGAGATACTGATCTGAAAACTTATTTTTTCTCAATTTTTATGTTTTGTCATGTAAATAAAAAAAAATTAGCTTGTCTATATAAAAAGCTTATTAAAAAAGAAATAACTAGAGATAATACAAAGATTTCATCAGTTCAAAAATTCAATTATGTTGGGTCATTATATCTTGCTAGTTGTCGAGAAAATGACCATCACTGTTTTCCCACTTGATATTAATATAGACGTTGTTGATATAGAACTTTGTAAAATTTTCTTTAGATTTTTTATAGAACATCTTATAGAAGAATATCCCAAATTCTGTCCCACAAAATAGAATTCGCATTTATCCTTAACAGATTCATTATGAAGTAATAAGATCAACAAAATGAAGAAACTATATTTTAAATTTTGAATAGTGTAAAAATATTGTAAACGGTTATTTACTTATAAAATTTAATATGAAAATTTATTTTTTTTATGCATTAATAGATATTGACCTGTATAAATTGAACACATTTGAATTACTCCGTAAAAACATTGATTAGGAAACAAAATAATAATGATATAATTCTAGATCAAGGCTATATGTTTTATAAATTATTAGTGATAATGATTAAAATTATTCAAAAATAATTTAATCGAATAAATTTTATTTAATCTAACAAAATAAGTTTATTTTATTTAGGTAATTAGCTATTATTAGATACCGTCTTATTTTGTTAAAAATTTAAAAGCGAGTCGTTTTTATTCACCCCAAATAAAAAATCAATTTAAAAATCAAAAATAAATTTAATTTTAATTAAATCAAGTAAAAATTTCAGTTTTTTTTTAATACATTATACTTCGACACTGATTTTTTGATAAATAAAAATCCAGCTTTTCACCGTGAAATTCATTTTTATTTGCTTACTAACATTTTTAATTTTTGACAAAAAACTCTCAATTTACTGCGTATTAACACCGGTATTATGGTCAAAAAAATATAATTTTTGATTTAACTGTTAGTGAGTAAAGCCACTTTTTTGTAACACAGAATAAACACGCTATTTATAAGAATGAATGATTTTTACGGTGCGACAAACTCTCTTATCAATTAGAATTAAATTGTTTGCAGAGTGATCGTTTACAATTTGCATGTAAACCTTGAAGGGACTATAACTAGTATCTGCTATTTAAAAAATCCTAATTGCTTAGTCGGAGGCCCTACAACGATTATAGCTAGGTTTATGTCGAAATATACTTTCATCTATTTGGCAGACAATACCTGACCCTCCGAGCGAAAGTTGGTACAATGTGTGGTAATTTTTATAGAGAAGTGTTAAAGTATTATATACACACATTAAAACTTCTCTGTCAACACCTGTTTCTGCTATGGCATCAGTATCTTTAGTATCATACCCCCAATTCCATAAAAATTTGAGCCCGGTTCTAAGATCAAACTTAAAACCATCAAACACTGAGTAAAGCCTTATACTAATATATTATCTTATAAGGAAAACAGGTTTTGTTCATACATCTCAATTCTGTATCATCCTTGTTACGGGAATAGGTTACCGATGCCATTAGAACGTCCATTCATCACAAGCTAAAGGTCTTGTGAGACACCCACATTTCTTAAATAATCGATGCAATTACAATATTGATCCATTGATTATTGGTTCAAGGATGCCTACATAGAAGCATTTCATTTTGAAGCGTGCAAAAAATGTTTCAATATTAAATTCGTTGTCGTTTTCTCCCGCCGGGATGAAAAAAAACGACATGGTTAAATTTTTATTTTAAAATAATTAAAAATGTGTTATTCATACTAATTTTATTAAAAATAAATTTATTGTATTTTTAGAATAAGCAGCATTATTAATGAAAATTTTCGAATTATTTGTTTAATAAATCTTGTGATGTTTTTTTTGAATAGTATCATGAAATAGTTATGAAAATTTTTTTTTTTTATTTTCTATAGATTACATACATTATTTAATACGAATTGTTTTACAAAATATTAATTTAATTATATTGTAAAACATGAAAAAATAGTAGAAGAATAAGGTGATACTTTTTATTTAACATCATAACTTAGTATTTTTTAAATTCAAAAATAAATAAGAAATAATATTTTAAAATAAATCTAACTAAAATTATTTTTAAATTGCTTGCAATATCTTATTTAATTTTATTTATAATTTCATTTTTGGGTTAAGTGAAAGAATGATAAATATGAATTTGAAGAACTAGATAAATACTCAAATATTTTTATACTCCAGAATTATTGATATACATCATTAGATTTTAAAAGTTAATGCTTTAAAAGAGGTTTCAAAATTGGTTTAACGTTTTTTAAGTTACTTATAATTGATTTATTTGATTCTAAATTTATTTTTTTAAAAATTGTTTAATTAATATGTTAATATAAAAGATAACAATAATTCTAATATAAAAACATTAAATAATTGATTATATGCATTTTAATGAAATAAATATTTATACAATATCTTCAGCTCTAAATACAAATATTAATTAATTTTATTAAATTTCTAAATATTAAATTTAACCCTTTTATAATATCAATTTATTTATTTTCTCGAATTAATAGAATGATACTAATACATTAAACCTTTATTCAATCTAATCAACACGTATAAATATATATATATAGAAATTTATATTTCTAAAAATCATCCAACATTTAATATAATCTTTTACTCAGTATATATTCATTTTCAAGAAAGATCCAACTTGAAATTTATTAGTAACAAATATAAGAAGTTAAAAACGCGTAAAAAAATAATTTTGATGTGCTTTGTTTCAACTTGAGTCACGTATTTGATTTAAATTGCATTTTCTCGGTAATAATTAATAATTGAAAGTAGATATATATATTTTTTGTATATATGGTTTATTGAAATACTTTGGTTATAATTAAGATATAGATTAACTAAAAAGAATTTTAGCTAGTTACCTCTATTACATAAAGATTCAAAATATGTATTATTTATAGACTGCAAAGTTTTTTCTCCAATAAAGAAAGAAAATATTATTGATTTTAATAATATAAAAAAGATAAAATACAGAAAATATATGCAGAATTATATTAGGAAGAAAAAATTTAACCCAAATGTACTTGATTTTTTATGAATAACTAAATGGGTAATTAAAAATGTCGTTAAATAAACTGCCAATTAGTCATGAATAATTATGAATAAGGCAAAAAAAGTTGAAATCAGTTATTTTATATAAAGAAAGTGAAGCTTGTTAATAACTGGTACAAGCCAGTAACATCCAATAATTATTATCTTTAAAAATATTAAGAAATAAAACTGATAAAAACAAAATTTTAATAAATTTATTGAATTATATCTTTATGCCAGTCTTTAACCTTATTACAACAGGTAATGCTTATAAATATTTTTTTTAATACGAACAATAGTCTAAAAACAATTTTACTATGTGTAAAATTATTTGCAAAACTAGTTAAAAACAATGAAAAGATTTAATTTTTCCTATATTATAATAAAAAAATATTGCATTACTCTTAGCAATTTACAAATATTAATTAATATAATATTTAAACGCGTCATTAACACTTAATTCACAAAATATTATTATTTTTTCTTTAGATCCATTCTTTTATAAATTTTATAAAACAATAAAAATAGTCTTAATTGGTTATTTATAAAAATATTCAATCAAGAATATTACCATTATTATTTATTCAATAATTGTTTGTGAATAGTAAGTTTTTAATATCCATCTGTATATGTTATTAATCAGGAGTTTGTTAAAAGAACTCTTGAAAATCTAATAATTAATCAACAAAGAAATTTAATGTATCCTGTATTAAGTATTTTAAAAGTCAGACTAAATTTTTGTCTAGCAAGTTGCGTAAAAAAATATAGTTCAAGATATAAGAAAAATAAAAACATTTAAAGTTACCTTTTAAAGTGTTGTACATTATTTAATTACAATACGCTAGTTCTTATTTAAAGTAACGTGATATTTTTACGATAGACTTATTTCAATTACTAAGATAAAAGTAAACGTTCTCTCTATAGTCTTGTTACTAATCTGTGTATATAAGAATTTTTAAAATCATTTAAATATTTAAAAATTGAATAATCACTATTACTGTTATGTTCTATAACTAATAAACCATATCTTAATCAAAAAATAAAAAAAAGGTAGTTTTTTCTTAAATAATGTAGATATTTCTAATGATTAAATCTGATATTTGATTTTAATTTTCTCATAATTATAATAATTATAATATCAGCTACATACCTAATTTTAATTTAATATTTTTCCTGTATTAATTGTTAAAAAAAGTAGAATACTAAGGAAATAATAGTTTTATCAATAAATGGTAAACCGACTAAAAATTTATATTAGTCTTTCTATAGTTGACAATATATGATATTTTTTAATCTTTAGTTCAATACACTCCAAATATACATCACTATTAATCAATATTCATATATTTAAGTCTAGCGAACCTATGTATCTTTCATACAAATCCTAGATTAGGACCTGAAATTATATGATTAATCTTACAATAAGTCAAAATATTTAATAATATTTGAAAACCTTTTTTTTTAACGATTCGTTAGCATTAATTATCATTATATGTAGAAATAATTTCAGAAATAAAATATTAAATTTGATTTTTTTAAATAATAAATTTTATTAGTAAAAAAATTTATAAATGAATTTTATTTTGAATTAGGAAGAATTGTATTTCTTTTATAATTAATTTTATATAAATTTTCAGTATTATTCAAATCTGCATACTTCAAAAATAATGTATTCAGTTATTAATAAAGATTTTATAAATTGTTATAGATATATTTTGTTTTTAAATCATTAATAAAGATCGTATTTGCTTACATTAAACTAATTTAATTTCATATTTTGTCATGTTATTTGTGTCAAATTTTTTAAATATCTATATTTTATCACTAATTTTATGAATAATATCAAAAAAGAGGTTATATAGATTAATAATAATTATTACATTTATTGAATAAAGTAGTTATAAATCAAATTATATAAAATTAATTTTATAATAGATGTTTTAGAAATTCAAGATGACCTGAATCTATAGAAGTAAAAACTAATTTCATATTGAATGCTTATATTTTTATTTTTGTATGAATCACTGATTTTTCAATCTATGGGATTATTTTTAAAATTATTACTTTTTTTATATACTGAAAGAATCTTCCTACCCACCCTAGATCATATTTAATTTACTTGTTTTAAATTATTATCAACCGCAAATAAAATAATCAATTTAAACACAACTCAAATGACAATTTATTGGTATTTTATTAATTTATAAATTTTATTAATTAATTGACACAATTTTTCAGGTAATAAAATCTGAATTTACAAATAACATTGTTAATTTTTTAAATCCTTATCGCTTTACATATTTACGGATAATGTAAGACTTATTCTATTATTTTGTTATATTATAAAGATATTCAAAACATTTAAGTATTCGTTTTTATGATATTTTCTAATTTTAAAGTTAATTCAGGTTTTTCTAATTAGTAGGATATTATTTACTTTAAATGTTCTATTTATATCATTTAATTTTTAATTTGCTAATATTCCGTTGCACAAAGATAATTGATAATTTTTTCTCATTTTTATTTGTTGTAATAAAATTCAACAATTTCTCTGGATTTACGAAAATAGTGTTCTTCATAATTTGAAACAATTCTTAAAATTTCATTTATTTTTAAATTATTAAATTCAATTATTTTGTTAAATTTGGTTTACATGATCTAATCTTAAAATACGACATAAATTTTACTTAAATGCAAATTTTTTTTCTAAATAACTGGATTGAATATAATCATTTGCAGAGTAATTTTAAATTATTCATTTTTACTTGTGAGACGTATTTTTCAAAACGTTCATAACTTGGAAATTAATTGCATAAAAACATAAATTGGGTACTGAAGTTCATCTAGTAATATCATAGCGGTATAATAGATGTATTTGATTTCTATGTATCTAAACTTATTCTGATGAAAACTTACTTTATTAAAACATTAACTTTAGTTATATTATCCTTTCACGGTTGTTTCTATTGAAAAAATCTACTTTTTTGTAAAATTTAAAATTTTTTGAAAACATTAGTAATTTATAATAACTAAATTAAGTGTTTATTTCTTCAGTCTTTTAGTTATAAACTTGTTAAAAAAAATGTTTAAGTATTTATAAATATTTATCTTTATTTATTACTTTTAGTCATTTTATGTTTATATAATATAAATTT
>CAKKLC010000508.1:0-10948 GCA_918559645.1 Ceratonova shasta | reverse complement strand
AGTGACTGCTACTTAACGTCATATTGAATCTGCAAGCCGTAAAAATCATTTGAAAATTGTAAAGAGAAATGCATTCATACCGTCGTTAGCTGTCTTAAAGCCAAGCTCAAATTTAATTTCAGCCCTAGAGTACAAAACTAGGAGAGTAAAGATAAAAATGACGACTACATTGACCCAACATAACTTGTCCTTGCTTCTTGCTGATCATTTAGGTCCATTGTTCAAGGATATATTTCCGGACTTCGCTATTGCCAAGGCATATTTATCCGGAAATATAAAGAGTACATTCATTTCTAATAGTGCACTTCAAGAAAATTTCCTGCATTGTACTAATAAGAAAATGAAATAATTCCCATTCACTGCTTGCATGGATGGGTCGAAAAACACAGGACTCTAGAAAATGAATCCCATGAACATAAAAATATTTGATGTAAATTAGAGTATTCATCAGCAATTTGTTGAAATGTGTGTCACAACTGCCAGTCAGTACGCAATAACTAAAAATATTTTTGCTGCAATTGACAAAGTTTTCACATACAATTCTATTCCTTATCAGAATTGCATTGCTTTTTTTTTATAATAAAAGTGTCATTATGAATGTTCGGAATTCTATTATCAGCAGAGCATTGCAGAAAACCCCTGATCTATATATCCACAATTTCCCATGTCTTAGGTAATAATGACAGCAAGGCGTTTACAAAGGTAAAAGAATTTTAGGTGGATGAAATATGTGTAGATTTGTATTATTGGTTTGACAAGAGCATAAAAATGAATGCTGGTCTGGAGGAGTATTGTAAGTTCTGTGATACCTCTTACAAGCAGATTCTGAAGCATGTAACAACACAATGGTTGAGCTTAGAAATATCCATTAAGATAATACTGCATTTGTACGATTTACAGACTTCCTACTTTTAATCAGAACATGACAGATAAACACTTTTTAAGAGGCTTCAGAGAATCATTAATAATCCTATCACTAAATTTTATAGACTCTTCTATCTGTCATGTTCATCTACTCTTCTATCTGTCCTGTTTATCTACTCTTCTATCTGTCCTGTTTATCTACTCTTCTATCTGTCCTGTTTATCTACTCTTCTATCTGTCCTGTTCATCTACTGTTCTATCTGTCCTGTTTATCTACTGTTCTATCTGTCCTGTTTATCTACTGTTCTATCTGTCCTGTTTATCTACTGTTCTATCTGTCCTGTTTATCTACTCTTCTAGCTGTCCTGTTTATCTACTCTTCTATCTGTTCTGTTTATCTACTGTTCTATCTGTCCTGTTTATCTACTCTTCTGTCTGTCCTGTTTATCTACTCTTCTATCTGTCCTGTTTATCTACTCTTCTGTCTGTCCTGTTTATCTACTCTTCTATCTGTCCTGTTTATCTACTCTTCTATCTTTCCTTTTTACCTATTTTCAAAAAATCTCAATCAACTGATGTAAAGAAAAATCCATGTCTTTATTCGCTCCATGATCAGATACAAAATTTTTTAAAAACTCTTCTCATGAAGTTCATGCAACCAAGCAGTATCCTTTAGGCAAATAGGCACTCAGTGAAAGTAGAATACAAGAATGCTAAAAAATAGTTGGATTATGGAGCTCTTGTGGTTGTCTTAATGACTCAATGATAGATGATAAAGTTACACAATGAAGGTGATATCACAGCTGCTCATATAGATAAGTTTTACAGTAGTTTTAGGCTATTTTTACAATCAGCAGTGGTATATGCAATTGATAAGATGCCTATAGATGATTAAGTCATCTCACATGGTGATTTTGTTTATATTTCTGACAGACTGCAGGCAAAGTTTTATGACGTGCTTTACTTTGTAAAATGATTTTATAAAATCTTGTCGTTTGCTAGTGAACAAGATGAGGAACCTTTATTTCAGGAGTTTATCGTCTTTAAAAAAATTAGTATTAATGAAATTTCTGTACATGTCTGAAATTAGGCAACTGTGGAAGAATACTGGTACATAATGATACGAAAGCTTTTGGGTTATTTGACTTCCCTAATTGATAGTGTCATTGACACTTTAAGATTTGGAAAGTTGTGCAAAGTGGCACACTTGGTGTGCACTCTACCCCACTCAAATGCTTATGCTAAAAGGCTATTCTCAATGGTGTCTATCAATAAAAGCAGCTCTGGGAACAGCCTTTCCCTTAAAGGCACCCTAACGTCTATTATGACAGTAAGGATTAGCGCTGCCTGAATCTACAACAAAGTGCTATAGTTTTGACCCATCAGAGAAAGTTGTCAATAGAAGCAAACATGTGACTTGTTAATACAACAAAGAGCACTGTTAAAAAAGTATTTTAAAATAGAGATTTTTTTATACCTTTTTGAATTTCTGTACTTTTTCTTATAATAATTAGTACTGGGTACACTAATGCTGAGTAAGTAAACACTCAAATCAAGAAATCATAAGAAATGTTTATTTTGGAAATACAATGTCAAATCATGGTAAAAGCATAAATTTATTAACATTGTAAACATAACAATTTGCACTTATAATTATTTGTGACTTACATCGAAACAAGAAGTAAAAACCACAATTAGGCTCCTTAGAATATCATTAAATATTGTCCTAAGCTTTTTATCAACAATATCTGGTCGATCGCTTTAAATCTGATATTAATATTTATGGTCGTTCGTAATATAAATAATTTTATAGCATTACATGGATACATACTATAAAACATACCTAGATTTTCTTCTTTGTTAGGACAAATTAAATAAAAAATTTCCTCTGTCACTGCCTGCTGGACATAAACAAAATAAATGGCCCTCTACTTTGAAATATTACCTGGATCTTCCCCTGCTTTCCGTACTCTCACTCTTCAATTTTCGACCTTGAGAGCCCTCCCTCATAGTAAAAATAGTTATTAAATTAGCAATAATCCAAAAGGTACCATAAATTAACAATTAAAAATATGTTGTTTTTTTAGATAATATATACCTTTATAAACTAACGAATAAAAAAAATTTAAAGACTAAGATAAAAGTTACAATTCAACAGATCTATCTGCTGTTGTATCTGAAGTATTTTCATTTTCTTTTGCTTGTTTTTCATTATCTTCACTTGGTACATTATCATCTAATGGAGTTTCTTCAGATTTTTCATCTTTGATTTCAGGTTCTTTATCTTGTTCCTTCTTGGTTTCATCCACTACAGTTTCATTACTTGATTTATTTGCTTTAGATTCCGCTTCTTTTTTTAATTTTTCTTGCTCTTTCTGTTTTGCTTTTTCTTTCTTTTTCACTTCCTCTTTCTCTTTTTCAACTTTCTTAGTATAATCTATTATTATGTTCATATGTTTAGACCCTTCTATCTGAATATTAGCGAGTTTTTTCTTTATAGTCCCTGATGTCACTGTTTTGTTTTCCCAAGGTTTAAGTAATTTTTCTTTCTTAAAGTCTTGATCAACCATTTTCTGGATTTCTTTTAAATTTTCAGTATAATTAGAAAACTCAGTCATATTTAATAATTCAGCATAAACCGTATTGTTTGATATCAATTCTACAAAAGATTTTGCATTTGTTAAATATTCATTTACTTTGGTAATTGATTTTTCAATATTAACTTCTTCATCTATTCTCTCATTTGCAAATTTAAAGGAATTTTTAAGTTCTCTAGTGATGTTTAACAACTCAGTATAATTAGCATCTTGACCGTTTTCATCAAACCATGATGAAATTCGCTCCAAAGCCTCTTTCAAATCGGTTTTTTCCTCTTCTGATATATATTTAAGGAATGACTCAACCTCTAACTTATCTCTTGCATTAAATATGTTGCTTTCTAATGTGTTCCTAGTTTTATCATTTCTTTCCTTCTTTGCTTCCCTGTCATTCATCGTTTTTAATAATGCGATGGATTCCTCTAGTATGTTATCTGATGGTAATTTGTAATGCAAAGCATCTTTAGTCATATCAACGTTCACAATCACTTGTTTTTCCAATTTTTTTTCCACGTTTGTACCGTTTGTTTCTGTTGTCAAGTTTAATGTAGCTTCACTTATATTTTTATCAATAATTGATTCACGCTTAGATTCATTCTTAGCATCAACTTTTTCCTCTTCTTCTGAAGATTCTATTTTATTTTCACTTGCTCCTTTACCAAAAAATTCGGAAACTTTATCTTTTATTTTTGCAAATGTGCTCTTGTTTTTCAAATTAAACACCATTTCGCTACCAGTAACCGAAAGTATTCCAAAATTATCAATTACTATATGTAGTCGCAAACCCACAGTTTCATAATTCTCCTCATATTGCTGTAAATAATCTTGAGCACCATTAATATTGTATCTGTACAACTCATAGTTCTCACTCAAGGTCGTTAAATCATATTTCTTGGGAATCTGACCATATTTAAATAAAACCGACATTTTGTTTGAAACATTTTTCAAAGTCAATACCTTCTTTGTATTACTTTTCTCGTTATATTGAAACAAAATCTTTTCAACAATCGTTTCCTTGACATCATTGGTTTTATCGTCTAGACTTAATTTGGGGAAAGAAATAGAGATCGGATGGATTAATGTTCTATTACATTCTATATCCGCAACTCTGTAACTAGGTGATAATTTAGCAGCTTCAAACGAAGCTCCTAAAGCAATGTCTTCATCAGTATTTAATATATTGGCTAAATTGTCGACCTTAGTTTTTTTCATGATTTTGTTTTGGATTGAAGGTATTCTAGATCCAGCCCCCATCATTATAACTTGATCCAATTGACCGGAGAAACTAGAAAGTTCAATAGCTTGGTCTATGGATTTGAGTAATTTATCAAAAGTTTCAGCACATCTAGCATCGACATCGTCTCTTTTTATTACTCCAGTCCAATCATTATCATTGTAAAACTGCTCCAAATGAAATCTAGCTTCTTTAATACCCGTCAAAGAATGCTTAACTTTAACTGCTTCTTCGTAAAGGGCATACTTTAACCTTGAATTTAGAATGCTTTTTAAAGATTTTTTAAATTTGTTTTCAAATAAAATTGCCATTTCATCAACGACGCATTCAGTATGACGTGAAACTCCATCTAGAACATAACCATATCCCTTAATTGTGCAAGTAGGGATGTCTTTTTTCTTTCCTTTAGTTGTAATAGAACATTCGTAAACCGTTGAATCTGTTTTGTAAGAACCAACATCAACAATAGCTACAGTTATATTTTTTTCATTTAATTCTTTTCTCTTAAAAATTGTATATTTTAATCCCACTAAAAGTAAAATAAAATTACAAGCAACATTGGCATCAACAATCCCCAAGTAATAAATATTCGCAATTTTCATAACTCTAAAATTTTTGATTCAAAATACCTTTTCAAATAAATTTTAGTTATCATATCAGTGTATGGCGGCACAGCAATGACACTAGCGCTAACTTTTTCGCCTAGAAAAGACTCTGTGAATGATCTAATATCTTGAAGAATCATAGCGACCAAAGTTTCTGGACTAAATTTGATTTCATTTCTATTTTAAAATACATAATAGTTACTCTTTATGTTTTATTACAAAGTAAACTCCATCTAAACTTAGTTAAGAAGGTACTGGTTTCGTTATTTTCAACCAAACTTACATGAGGCCATCTTTTCTTATACATTTGAGTAGCAGAACTATTATACAACTTTCCAAGTAAGAAAAATGGGTGAAAAAATACACATTCAGGCTTTTTCCTATACTATAACTTAAAATAAAATACTATGCTCATAGCAGAATGCCCAATAAATCTTTCTTCTCCGTTTTCACTAAAAGCGATAACATTTAAGGTTTTCCTTTGACTACCTCTAGAAAACAAATCTTTACAAATTTACTTATTTAAAACAGTTTCCATAGGCATTCCAGGCTAAAACATTAAATAAAACTATACTTTTGTAGACCCAACTTTAATAAACTCATTACTCATGTCCACAGCCATCAAAGCCTGAGACCATACTAATAAAATTTACACAAATGTTACTAGGATCAACAAATAGACTTAGTACCACAAATATAAACTTTATATTTTGTAAACCAACCATTTAAAAGTACAGACTATAGATTATTATGCTACACGTAATTGATGACGAAGCGTTAATAAGAAATTTTTTTAATAAAGATTTTAATGAAAAGGTGCTATAAAAAAAGATTATAAAAATGAAAAATTTGAATATTTTTATTGTAGGTGAAGTGGTGAAGGGCTTCGGAAGAGGATCTAAGGAGTTGAACATACGAACAGGTAAATAATCTTAAGAAACGTTTAATTTTATCAATAAAAAGAAATTATTATTATTAGAGTTTTCCTTGAGAGAATTTAATTAAAGTATTTTTTAGCTAACTTTGATGAAAAAGCTGTTGAAAGTTTACCGGAATTTATCAAGCCAGGAGTTTATTCGGGGTTTGTTACTATTGAAGGTTACAATAAAATATTCAAGAGTGTGACAAGTATAGGATGGAATCCATATTATAAAAATCAACTAAAATCTATAGTAGTTAGTTGAAATTGTTTAGGAAACTCATGTAATGGCTGTATTCGATCCATTATTATTTTACGGAAAGAAAATAAGGTTAGTGTTGGTTTCATTTATAAGAGAAGAGAAGAATTTTGAAAGTTTGGGTATGATATATTAATAATAAAGAAAAATTGATAGAAGCAATAAAATTAGATATAAGAGAATCAGAGACAGAATTATCTAAAATTGAATTGAATGAAGAATCAAAAACATTTTTATTAAAAGATCTTGAATAAATAAATTATTTTGCAAAAATTTTATTGTTTAATATTTTTTATTTGTGAAAATAATGTTCAATATAAAATATTATGTTTAACGAATTAATTTTGATGTATTTTTTTTTTAGTAAAATTTTATTATATTTAATAATATTATTGAAAATATTGTGTCAGGAGAATTTTATTTACTTATAAATATATTAAAATTTAAAACATGTTTTTGTAAATAATTTATTTATTTATAAATATATTTTTATTTTCGAAAATGTTTTTGTAAATAATTTATTTATTTATAAATATATTTTTATTTAAAAAATGTTTTTGTAAATAATTTATTTATTTATAAATATATTTTTATTTAAAAATATCACAGTGAGGAATTTTATTTATTTATTTTTTTTTATTTATAAATATATTTGTATTTAATTTTTTTATTTAAAAAATATACTAAAATTTATATTTAACAAATCTTTAAGTTTTAAATAATTTTTTTAATAAACTAAAATATTTTTAATATAATTTTTGATAATATTTAATAATAATAGTTGGAATAGTATTTATTAAATATTTACTAATGGAATATGATTTTTTGGCGTATAATCATTTTATATAAAATTATTATCATTAAAACATTTTTTTTTAAGTCCTTAGATATTGTTGAAATATAATTTAATGAATATATAATTTTTATTACAACTAATTTTCTAACGTTAAAATAAAATTCATTTAAATATAATATTTTTATTATTTAAATATTAATTTTTTAATTATAAAACCTTTTTTGTTATAATATATTATTTTTACCTATATTCTCATTGTCAAATATAAATTTCGTAATATAAATTATTGATATTAAAATTTTATTCTCAAAATTTTAATTTATTAAAATAAAATATTTATTTTTAATATATATTTAAATTATATAATTATCTTAATATTAAATATTTATTATTAAAATTAATAATTAATTAAATGGTAAATATTTATTTTTTTAAATAATATTTTATGAATTTAAAATATTCATTATTTAATATATAATATATTCATTATAACTTTCTGATAAAAACCTTTTTTTTATATAATTAATTTTATCTTATAAGCTATATTATAATTTTGTTAATCTATTAGTTTTTATATATGAAATCTATTGGATATTAAATTTTTAATTTAAGAATATATTTCTTTACATAAAATTATTATTTTTTAAATTTAGTTATGATATGAAATATTTTTTGTTAAAATAAAATTAATTTAATATAATTATTTTATTATTAAATATTTATTATAAGAGTATAATTTAATTTTTCATAAATATTTATTGTTGTATAAAATTGTTTAATATTAAATCTTTATTGGTAAACTTATAATTTTTGTTATCATATCATATTAAACTTAATATCAAAACATAACATAATTAGTCACCACTGTTTTTTATTCTAATATAAATTTTTAAATAAAATTTATCTTCTAAACATAATTTCTTCTAATATTAAATATATTTTTGTTAAAATTTAATTCAGCTAATATGATTTTTCAGATATTAAATCTTTATTGTTGTTATATAATTTTTTTTACCTTATTTTCTTATTCTTGAAATATAATTAACAAAATATAAGTTCTTGATAAAAATTTTTATTAATAGAATATATATTATTTTTAACTGTAAATCTTTTTATAAAATATAATTATTTTAATATTAAATATTTATTAACAAAATACATTTTTTTAATACTAATTATATTGTAAATATATGATTATTTTTATTTTTAATTATTAAAATATAATTTATTGATTTATAATCTAATTCGTTAATATTTAATTATTTTAATATTAAATATTTATTGATAAAATACATTTTTTAATATTATATCTATATAGTAAATATATGATTATTTTTAATTATTAAAATAAAATTTATTGATTTATAATCTAATTCGTTAATATTTAATTATTTTAATATTAAATATTTATTGATAAAATACATTTTTTAATATTATATCTATATAGTAAATATATAATTTTTTTAATTTTAAATTAATTAACAAAAATATAATTTATTGATTTATAATCTAATTCGTTAATATTTAATTATTTTAATATTAAATATTTATTGATAAAATACATTTTTTAATATTATACCTATATTGTAAATATATGATTATTTTTATTTTTAATTATTAAAATATAATTTATTGATTTATAATCTAATTCGCTAATATTTAATTATTTTAATATTAAATATTTATTGATAAAATACATTTTTTAATATTTTACCTATATTACAGGGTTACGCTATATTATATTTAAAATTATTGATTATTATATTTAAATTTATATTGATAATAAAAAAAATTTTTGATTAGTGAAAATTTTCGATGAAAATATTTAAAAACACTTATAAAATGTTTAAAATAAATAATATTTCTTGAGTATATTATATATTAAAATATCTACACAATCCTAAAGGAACAAACATTTCGAAAAATACACAAAGGTTTTCTTATTAAATAAAAGGCTGTCTTGAAAGTGCAGCAATAACATATCTACGAATGTTAACTAATAATCAAGTCAAATCCACGGCATCATCACTTAATTTAGTAGAAATTATTGCCTTTAATTCATCATAGTTAAGGGCAATGTTTGAAACGATGAAAATTTCGATTAAATTGGCTGAATATTCCTCTATGGGATTTAACTTTGGAGAAAAGGGTAGTAAAAAGAGATGATTAATGTTGTTATCATTTAGGAGCTCGAGCACATCTCACTTATGGTTAAAACTACAATTATACAAAATTAAAATATCATTATTATTATTAGAAAAATGTGACAACAATTTATTTTTGATTAATGAAACCTTCCCCATTAAAAGCCTATTCCTTTATTTCAAATCCAATAACTCCGGATTTTTAAATTTCAACCATACAACATCCATTCCTGCAAAGGGCATTCTTTACTACTTTTTCAGCTTTTTTATTTTTCGGTGAATACCAATAGTTCCTGGTAGTGTTTAAGTTTACACCTGTCTCATCCAAAAAAATTAGATTATCATCATTCAAAAACTCCAACTTCCTTCCGTTTAACTTCCTCGTTTCAATATTTCTGAGGCAGTTTCTGTTTTCAGGTATTTTTACGAGCCGCTTTCTCGTGTATTCCTTAATTTTTAACGTTCTTGAAATAGAATTTTATGATTCATTTTTATCCCACTTCTTCTTAATTCGTAAGACAACTCACTTTGATAGTAAGAGGAGTTTCTTAACAAGAGTTAGGATAGTTTTGATTTTGCCTCTGAGTACTCCTTTACTTTTTAGATCCGTAATTTCCTCATCTGTTTTCCATCACATATTATACTGATTACTTTATAAAGTCAATGTATTGAAAAATTTTCTTCATGCAAAATTTCCTTAGTTTTACTTCCCTTGTTAAATAATCTCCTTATGCTTTTGATAGTATCAATTTAGAGTGATTTCCGCGGGTTTCTTTGAAGGTTTTGAATGCTTAACATTTTATCCTGCGCGTCATCATCATACGAGGAGCCATCCATAAAAAAAAATATTTTAGATTATTTATTGACAAATATTTTTTATTAACAAAAAATTTATTCCTTTTTAATATATTAATCAATAATTTTAAATATGATTATCAATAATTTTAAATATATTAATCAATAGTTTTAAATATGATAATCAATAATTTTAAATATAATAATCAAAAGTTTTAAATATATTAATCAATAGTTTTAAATATATTAATCAATAATTTGTATCATAATAATCAATAATTTTAAATATATTAATCAATAATTTTAAATATATTAATCAATAATTTTAAATATATTAATCAATAATTTTAAATATGATAATCAATAATTTTGAATATATTAATCAATAGTTTTAAATATGATAATCAATAATTTTAAATATAATAATCAATAGTTATAAATATATTAATCAATAATTTTAAATATGATAATCAATAATTTTAAATATAATAATCAATAATTTTAAATATAATAATCAATAGTTTTAAATATATTAATCAATAAATTTAAATATATTAATCAATAGTTTTAAATATATTAATCAATAATTTTAAAATATATTAATCAATAGTTATAATAATATTAATGAATAATTTTAAATATGATAATCAATAATTTTAAATATAATAATCAATAATTTTAAATATAATAATCAATAATTTTAATCATAATAATCAATAATTTTAATCATAATAA
>CAKKLC010000492.1:408-15234 GCA_918559645.1 Ceratonova shasta | reverse complement strand
GAAATTTTTAATTAAAAAAGTACTTTGATTTCAATTCATCTTTTTGTGAAAAAAAAACAGATTCCTTTTTTTTGCCTTTTCTTGTTTTAGAATTTATTTTTTCGGTTTGCAAAGGTAACCTTTTCCCTCCAAGTCTAATTTTTCTTGTTCGATAAATTTTTCAATTTTTTTAATAGCAGAATAACACTTTATAAAACTGACCTTCTTCTTTTCTTCATGAATCTCATCATTGTTTTCACTTTCACAGCTTGAGGGTAGAGGTTCTTCTTCTGTCAAATTTAGTGAAATATTTATTTCATCGTCGTCATTTATATACGTTTCAAAATCAACATGATCACTCATTCCAAATTTTTTGATTAAATCGTAGTATTCTTCTCTCTGTTCGTCGAAATTTAAAAAAAGCTCCTCAAGTTTTACACAAAACCACTATGTTTGAAACAATTTTCAATTGTTTTTTGTTTTAAGTCTTTCCAAGCTAAGGATACAAATAAAATAATATCCGAAAGTTTTATTTTTTGAAAAGCTTCATTTACGGGAATTCCATTTTCAATATGGTTATATGTTTCATTAAGTTTGTATGAATTAAAATGAGATCTAAAAGACCTAATAATTCAAGCATCCAAAGGCTGAAGCTTTGATGTTTTATTTGGGAAATAAAAATATCTTCAATATTTTTCAAAGTTGTCATGACTTTGTGCCCTTAAAAATTGTCAAGAAACAAACAAATTTTTTCGTTTTCATCGAATTTATTATCCCAATCTGATAAAAAAAGATTAAAAATGGTTCTGCTAATCCAAGCTTTTGTGTTGTACCTATAGTCAACGTATTTTTCAACCTGAAAATTTCTAAAACAATGTGGGGATTTGAATTTTCTAATTAACATAGGTTTTAGTTTTTTAGAACTCGTAATATTTGTACAAAGTAGGATGGATACACTATCTTAAAAATTTTTATAGCCCTTTCTGGTTTGACTGCAGATAGTCCTTGTGAGCATTTGTTTGTAAAAAGACTGGTTTCGTCCGCGTTGTAAATATTTTCAGGGCCGTACTCTTTAATTTTACTCTCTAACAATATCAAAAAATTCTTTTCTTTCTGATCCCAAGATTCATTTTTTACTTCAAAACTTTCACCGTGAATGGTTTTAACAGAATAGATACGTCTCTTTTTAAACCTTTGTAGAAAGCCTGGGCTATTTTTGAAATTAGAGATGTTTAATTAGCTAGCAATTTCTTTAGCCTTTTTCGATAAAAGAGCTTCCGATATTAAGCCGCATTTGTTTCCATGTTTGAAAGCCCATTCTGATAAAAGTTGATCTACTTCTTTAAATGTTATAACAGGAATCTTATAAAAGTCTCCGTATCCATTTACAACCGCCTCTAAAACAGTTTTTCTGCTATCAATAATATTCTTTACTGTCCTCTCGCTTATTTTCTTCTTAAATTTAAAAGAAAAAACTTCCAAAGCACGTACAAACGAGGATTTTTTACTTTCAAAATATTTTATAATTTCTTGTTTTTAGTGGAAACTAAGTCTGTTTTTCGACATTTCATTTTTCGGCATTTAAAAAAAAACGAAAATTAGATAGGGTTTACTGTACTTTCTTTTGACGAGGTAACATTCGTCTATTTCAACGATATGTCCCTCGCCCCCAATTGCACAAGATTATTGATAAAATAAGTCATGCAAACTTTACGAATAAAGTGGAGCTAGTCTACTAAAGTAGCTTGTGACTTTATTTTTAATTCGTGGGAAAGGTTATCTAGATTTACCCCTCCGCGATCAAATTTATAAGTTAATAAAATTATTGTACTTATAGGAAGGTGAGAGCCTTCAAAGAAGGTATCTTTCCTAATGGATACTTCTTTTCTACAATTACGTGAAGGGCAACGGAAGTAAACCTTACGATTTTTCCCAACAGCTCTTGTTCTAATTTTCATTTCCTTTCCACAAGTACAATTCATCTCACGTCTTATGAGACCTAACTCTTGTGCGAAATCTATAGCACGATCTTCAGTTTCAACATAAGAATACAGTTGAAAGATTGTTAATTTATCTAAATCCATACTTAAAAATTTTTTTTTAAATTTTAATTTAGATAACCTGATTACTTTGTTAATTATCAGTTACATTTTTTTAATTAATTAAAATCAAAACTTTTTATTTAATACTTATATTTTGTTTTGTTTTGATTTTTTAAATACAAATTTTTTTTAATTATTCTTTTTTTATAAAAAATAATGTGGGGGAAACTGAAGAAGTGCCTAATTTTTTATTCATATTTAAATAAAGGTTATATGCATTCAAAATATACAACTTTTAAAATTTTTGTCAGTACATACTATGAGAACAAAGACAAAAATGTTAATAAAAAAGCTAAGATATGCTATCCAGCTTTGAATGGACAAAATAATGAGTTTAAATTGTTAAATTTTCTCAAATATAACATTCTTTGGCTTTTGAATACAATATAGGTCTATTCAATCTAAATATACAACCACTATTAGGATATTCAATAATTTAGTTTGTCATTCTAAGCTTTTTCTATTCAGATTCTCGTATCTTGGTCAATTACAAGTAAAAAAATCTAAAACAATCCTTCATTTATAATTTCAGGTTAATTTTTAAGAAAATAAAATCAGGCGCGATTTTTCGCCTATTAGTCGAGAAATCGCGCCTTTTAAATATTTAATTAATTGAAACTAATGAAAGCAATAGAATAGAAACAAAAATATCGAAATTGAATACTGCTGGACTAATTCAGTTTTCACAGGATTGAAGATTTTTAGTAAGAGAATGACCTGTGAATCATATAATCAATTCATGATTTTATCAAACCACAAATAGGTAAAAGATTGATTTGTTTGCAGATACAATAGTAATATTTGCGTTAAAAAACAACTTTGACAAAATATCAGAAAATTTTCTTTTTTTTCTGGTTTTAATTTAGAATTAAAAACAATTTTGTTGATTCTAATTATATGGTGTTGTGACCAAACAATACATTGGATTTAAAAAAAATATGGGAATAAGAAAAGAAATTTTAATCAAAATAATTGAAAAAATGGTTTTAAAGATAGGAACGGTTGATTTTTGGAACAATAAACTATGTAGAATAAATAAAATAGTGCAGGTCGATGAGACCATGTTAAACTATAACTGTAAAAGCCACCGGGGCTGCTCTTAAACAAACATGACCGATGCTTTATGCCTTGTAGAATTTTAAGATGGAATAACAAGAGCAATGGATCAAGTAATACCAAATAAAAAGCAAGAAACTTTTATTCCAATAATATGAATTAATGTAATAAGTGGAATAAAAATATGGATAGATGTATACAAAACTTATTTAAAATTAGGTAAAGTTGGATACATTCATGATTCAGTTTGCCATAAATACGAATTTATAAATAAAATTACTGAATCAAATACTCAAGCAGTACAGTCATTCAATAATTAACTGAAATTGGAAATAAAAAGAAAGGGAATCAAGAAGCAATTAAGACCATTATTTTTGAATGAATTTTGTTAGAAATATAACAATAAACAAGATAGATTAATATAAATGTTATAATTAATCAAATTAAATTATTATTTATTTAGTTATTAATTTTTTAGGGGAGAAAACGCGCCTGATATCAATTTAGGCAAGAAATCGCGCCTGAATCAAAAATTTCAACTACAAATCTATATTAGTATTCAAACATAAATGTTAGCTGAAAATTATGTTCATCATAACAAAATCATTTACATGATTAACAATATTTGACATGGATAACTTTAAAAAGTTTTTTTTATATTTATCTAGTGGATATTTTTCTAGAAGCTTATAACTTCAATAAATGGACCTAATTTTATAAAAAATTCATATTTGATTTATTAATTTAAATTCGTAAAAAACAATGAAAACCCCACAAATAAACATGAAAATTAAATAAATTCTTTAGATATGCAAATCATATCCTTCTCTAGTTTCAAATTACAGATAAATTATTAAAAAGAGTTTAATGAATACATCATTATTAATACTAATTTTTACGTATTTAAAATTTATTTTTATACAGCTTCCATGATATTAATGTTACACTTATAAATTTGTTTAAATTTTCCTATATTATTGTTTAAGATTAATAATAAGATGTATAATACAAATTGATTCAGACTTATTTATTATAACATTTTCGAACTCAGCAATAAAAATCAATCATTATACGTATCAAAATAATTTTTTCATTTACTGATTGCTTATTAGATCTCTATTAAAAGATAAAAAAAACTTTTATGAAATACTTTATTCAGTAACAAATGTTTTTATCTATTTCCTAACCTTAAGATATTCTCTCTACTTGATACCACTATAGTATATACGATATTTAAAAGAATTACATAAATTACTATGAATTTATAAATTTTATGTTAATTTATTAAATCTTATTTTGTGGTAAACTTGTTTTGGACTTTAAACTTGGCACACAAAATTTAAATAAAAATTTATGTAAAATTGTAAAAAGATGTTTCTGAAACATTTAAAAAAATACTGAAATAATAATTACAAGTTTTATGATTCATATTTACCTTATTTTTAAATTTAAAAATAGAGGACAAGAAATCATAAAAGTTAAATATGAATACAGTCAATTTTGGTTGTTAAAAAAGTTAATTAAAAAAATATTCCTATCATTATTAATTCTGAATAATTTACGTACAAATTATAGATCATATATAAAATAAATATTTGAGAGTTTCCAGTCTTCAATTCTATACTTTTGCTTCATTTTATTTTGTTATTCATAAAACAAAAATTCAAGACTATTTTACATCTTTCATTTCACTTTTGGAAAAAATTGAATTGATTTTTTGCAATCTTTAACTTTATCAGTCCATTTTAAATGAGATATATAATTTTATCATCTTCTGATGTATGTTTATTATCAAAATTTTAAAAGTCGGTATATTATTAGTATTTTTTATTTTTAGGAAGCTCTTTTAGAATAAAATATTACAAAAGCTTTAATGCAAAATAATTTTTCAAGAAAAATACCCTTTAATTTAAAAAGTTATAAATAGAAATTTTGGATCATGAAAAAAAAATGGCTCGTAAAAAAAATTAATTTTTTTTAATAATTCAAGCATTTTGCTGTAGGCATCATTTTAAAAAGTACAAAGAAAAATAAAATCTTAAACAAATAGCATCCTACCTTCACCATTTAAACCTTTCATTTATTTAATCTTGAGATTTAATTTTTTATTGAAGTTTTCAACATTCTGTGTATGGACACCTATAATAGTACATTTAAAATAGTACTTATGGCATACATTTGTATGTTTGTATCCGTTAAATTTTCCAAGATTGTTATAACTTGTCCATTTATAATTGTAAATAAAGGATCCAAAATTAACAACTTCACCAGTTAATGAAAGTAATACTCTCTTGGAGCTGTTTAAAACAATCTGCACAAACCAAATCCTGGTTAAGTTGAAGTATCCACTATTACAAGTGCCCAAATTTTTTTACATCGTCCCCTTTCTCTGTTTATTTTAACCTTGTGATTAAGAATCACCTAAATCAACTTGCACAACTATACCGGGACCACCTAATATTATAGAACAAGAATGAAAGTAAAACTGAATTTGTGTTAAAAATATTTTGCGAATTTTTCTTAATGTTGGTCTTGAAACACCAACAAATCACAAGATCTCCAACTGGTTAAATCATTTGGCTAAATAATCAGTGACTTTTAAAAATTGCTTAACAAGTATTGCTATTGTTTCAAAATTACTATTTTTGCGAAGTAAAATACGAGTCTGATAGTGGTCACATATAATTTAAACATCTCCAATCATACCCAATCCAACCTTCCTAGCATTTTTTTAATTGCATGCCAGTTTGGAAGTGTTGACATTGTATTGAATCGAGAATAAGATTATTGCTCATAAGGTAAAGCACATCTGTTTATATGTCTTTAAAGTAATTTTTTCTAACTCGTTTTAAAGATGCATGGGGTTTATTTAAAATATTTTTTTATAGAAACACATGAAAAAAATTAATAACTTTTTAACTCTTTTCTTTTTGTCATTCATTATAATTTTGAAAAATTATTTTATTGGCTACAGGTCTTTAATAATGATTTTTAAAATTTCTATAGCTACTTCCAAATAATGAATTAATGGCGTTATATTTTTTTGTACATAACAAATTATATTATTCAAATTCTTTCATATTAGATGGTATATTTTTATGTAAAAAAATACTAAATTAGTTGATTTGCTTTTTTTACGTATGTATTTTTCTACTTAATAATTCAACATGAATTGCAATATTTAAGTTTACATAACATAAATTATAATTTGACTGACTATAATCAATTCTCACAACAATCTAGTTCAATAAACATTAAAAATTAATTTTGTTTCAAATTTTGTTGAATATTTTTGTAATAACTAAAGTTAAATCACCATAACTTTTTATGATTCTTAAAATATATCTAGGTTTGAAAATTTACAAGGATGTGGTGGAAAATTTTAAATGACTAATTTCCATGGTCAACAGATACTTTAATTTTGTTTATAAAAATATTTAAATTAGCAATCTACTTCTAAAGACTTGATTTATAACCCCATATAAATAGTTTTTATTGGTTTTTACATAATACATCATTTGAATAACTATCTACAAAATTGTTAAAACTTTTAAAAATAATGTACAGTATAGGCTTCCAGCACAAATCTCATTTGATTATAATTAATTATTTCAATTGCAGTAATGTAACATTTTTATTTCTACATATTTTTTTGAAATGGCACTAATTTCTGTGTTTTTTCTTTTTTGGATTTTATATACGTTCGATTTAGAATAATTCGGATTGAAATGATTTATAATGGAAATTTGCTACCAATAGAATATATTTTTTAACAAAAATATTTATTGATATTAATCATAAACTTTAGTCTGGATAAAAAATAATTAATATTAGCTTCAGTGGATTCTAATTATTTAATTACAAATTTTTCTGCTTCATCCGGTTTTTTTCCTCCCAACAATTTCCTACGGTTTTTTGCACTATTAATTTTTAAAAAAAATTAATTGGAATATTTAACTCAATTGCTTTTTGGAGATCACTACGAATTTCGTTATCTTTAATTACCCAATCTTTAAAATAATTTTCTAATGCATTAATATACACAGCTTTCTTCTTTTTACATCTTAATTTGGGATTTTTCTAATAACTTTCAAATTTTGAGGATTTCGGAGGGTTAAGGATCAACAAAGTTAACACAGTGATTAAAAGTGTGGTGAATGAAACGAATTCTTGGAAGGTTTGAATAAGATCTTCACTAATCACTCACTATTAGGGTAGAATTCCTACAAACAGACAGAATTATTGGCAATAAAGTAGCAGCTGGGCTGTCTTCAAATAATTTCAAAAAAATTTTATCAGGAACATAACTGCAACCAGCTATTCTAAAAACCTACTTTTTTGAATCTGATGCTCTTCCCCGATAATATTTAGGATTATGCCTGGACACATTTTCATCAATTTGGCATATGATACATGGTCTTTCAATAAAATAGGAATATTATTATAAAATAGTTCAATATTTTTACCAAGCTTTTAAAAAATTGTTTGAATAGTATCTTTTGATTTGGTTACTTCAATTTGAATGGCTTATTGCGTATTATGGCATATTCATTTGCAAAATATTACAATTAATGATTGTAATTTAACTTTAAAATTTAATAGGAATTAATCAATTCGTAAAGAAGTGTATTTTTTATAAGACTTACAACTTTTAGTCGTACATATCCATGCAAAACTATCAGAGTTACCGTTATAAACAACCTTCTTAGTGAGTAAAATAATCTGGATAAAGGTTTTGACTTTTAAAAATGCCTAGTGATTGTAAGAATTATACAGGATATTTTTGTGTACCAGATAGAAATGGAAGAATGTTCTATTGGCTGTAGGAAGAAGTCATGGAGTAAAATAAAAATCACAAAAATTTTTTTACCTTGAGCTGAAAAAATTCTAAAGGTTACGTTTTTCTTACTTTTGAAAAAAACTACCGGTTTTCTCCGAAAATAAGACCACCCAAAAATAGGACCATGGTCTTATTTTCGTTTTATTGAAATAAATTCAGAGTTTTTGATTATAAATATTTTTATATTTGTTTGTTTATTAAAATGTAGAAGAAATATGTATTCTATTTATTATAAAATCTTAACTTGTTAAATTTTAAAAACATCAGCATTATTATAATACTTACTTAACAATGTTAAGATATTTTTAGTATAATTTATAAAAAAACTTTGCAGTTTAATTTGAATTAAGTATCTAAAGGAAAATGGCTAAAGTACAATTTGGACAAAACTTTCATACATTTTTGTAATAATGGCGGACTGTACTTTTTAATTGTTATAAAAATTCAATTTAATTATATATTGAATTATAGATAAAATTGTAAGTTTTAGTAACTTTTCTGAAAACTTTTTATTGAACAGATATTCACACATATTCTTTAGATACATTCTGGTGTTTTATTACTTTTTTTTTAAATTTTCTTTAAAATGCACCTTATGTAGATTCTATTTTTTGAGTGTGTGTTCCATCCAAAGCAATAAATTCTCGATCATGTATTACGACTGAGTGTGTAAAACGAAGATCCACTAATCTATTGTACACAGCCCAACCGTCGATATGAATAATTGATCTGGGCGCAACATTCTCGCAAATAATTCTTTACAAGATTTCTCTACTTCTGATAGTTGTCATATGCATGAAAATTTAGCCCAACTCGTCAATTCCTCCCACTATACAATAGTCCTGATTTGCAAGAATTCTTCCTAAAATTAAAATTTTAATTAGTACCAACATTGTATTTTATTTTTACTAACTTGGTTTCATCTATTTGAACAATAGTTCCATATCCACCAAACATATCATTATTGGCATCAAAGTAATTAATGTATACATCCCTTATAAAATTGAACCATTCGCGAACAGTACTTTTGCTGCCAATAAGACATTACTTCATGATAAGCTCATTATTCGAAATATCGTTGGTGTAGAATAAAAAAATTGAAAATATTTGTTTTAATGAAAGGGATGAATTTTGAAAGAATGAATTATTTCTAATTGATAATTTTTTTACATTTAATAAAAGTATAAATGAAACCATCTTTGCCATAGTGCTTATAAGTTGTCATGAAGTCGTTACATTTTGTACATTTAAAATTATTTTGTAATAAATTTAAGCTTTTTAGAAAATTGATACATGTTAAATTATCATTTAGCAGATTTAAATGTTCAAACGGAATAATTCGTCTATATTTTCTAAAGTAATACTTAATAAGAAATAACCACCCGCCATTATTACGAAGATGTACGAAAGTTTCCCCAAAAATGTGATATAGCCAAGTAAAAATAAGTTAAATTGCTTATTCATGTAATATTTAGCTAAAATTTAAAAAGAATCTATTGAAATTCTTGAATTCATAAACTTTTTTATTTCCATGCATAGATATCGTACAGTGCAAAAGAAAAACTTGACGCACTTGAACTTTTAAGACGAAAAAAAAACAACATTAGCAAAAAAGTAAGAGATTCTGGTATATCGATTAAGATATGTGAAGTTCGAAATAAAAAAACAACTTTTTGCATGGGCTCAGGAAGAAAAGCATTCTTTCCTGTATTAGAAAATGAGCTTAATTGGTGGTTAAGCTTGGAGCAAGAAACTAATAAAAGACTAGTTACTTGCAATACTTTACCGCAACAAGCAATTAGACTTGCCAGTTCTCTTAAAATATCAAATTTTACTGGAAGGAATATGTGGATTAGAAAATATCATGGAAAGAAATTACTTTTCTATTCATAAGATCACTAGTTTTTGAAAGCAGATGATAACCGACCAATACAGGAAACAAGTGATATAATTCAAAACTATTTTGAGGTTTTTAAATTAAAAACTTAAATTATAATTTGTAATAACATATTTAAAATGGATGAAACCCCATATATGTTGATATGATGAATTCCAATACGATCTTTTTAAAGCTGAAAAGAATACAGAAGTCTTAATAATTGGACATCAAAAAACAAGGTTTACCGTTGTATTAACTATCAGCCTTGCTGGTAAAATTCTCAAATTTATGGTAGTACTGAAAGGACTAAAAAACCCACCAAAATGTCCATCATTATCAAATGTAAAAGTTTTAACATCGAAGTCTGGCACTATGGATAAAAATATTATGAAAGCATGGATAAATACATGTTTAAAAGTTACAGGACCTTTTAATAATAACAAAAAAGCGGTTTTCTTTTATTTAACTACGGATCTCACAAATATGAAGGTATATTATAATTTATAAAAAAAATTGTTTTGAACCCATTTTTATTCCTCCCGTACCACTTCTTACCTTCAGCCACTCGATTTGTTGATTAAATCAATTTTTAAATCTAAAATTAAAATGATATGAAATGGGAAAATTGGTTTCCGAACGGAGAAAAAATATACACTAAGGGTGGATATCAACAAAATCCTTTATGGGATAAGATATATTTTTTTAGTGAGTATAATGGAAATTTAAGAATCAGATGTTTTCAAGTCCTTTCGAGTTTCATGTATATCACAAAATGGTATAAATTTAATTGAAAAATCCCTTAATTTTAAACTGAAAAATATATTTTACACTTCTGATGTTGAAAACATGGCTTTGAGTAATGAAAATTATGAAAGTGGAAATATTCAAAATTATAAATAATTTTTAATTTTTAATCAATTTTTTCAGTCGTATTTAAATTTTTTTAATTGTTTTTGATATTTTAGGCACTGGACTTATTTTTGGAAAATAAAAATTTTTCAAAAAACCGGTAATACATACATTTAATGTACATAAATAAAATTTTAAATAACATTCATAAAAAGGTATGTTTCTCTCATAATAACATTGATTTTAACTTTTAAATGAATTAGTCAACTAAAATTATAATTTTCAAAGCATCTTTCTTTCAGTGGATCTATGAAAAATATTCATTTCTAAAATTTTTAGTACTAACCAAAATTTCTCTGTTTTCCATAGAAACTTCTTCTTCTATCTTTACAGCTGTTATTAACAGTCTTGAAGATTTTGTAGATAATGTATTTTGAACATACGATACCAATCTTAACGTCTTATATGGAAACGGCAATAATGTTTCAATATTTGTACTGAAATTAATAAATAAATAATAACTTGTTTATAAATGGTTGCCAGTATACTAAATGTCCTCCCACATTTAAATTTATGTGAGCCAACTCTAACAATTGAATAATAGCAAAATTCACATCTACATGCTTAACCTGTCTAAAAATGACCTTTAAATACTTTTGATGTAACTTTGAACTTTCCCTTATTCCATATGGAGCTATATTTTTTAATATTTAATTACGGTCAGTTATTATAGCATCGAATTTCATTCTGAGATTTATGTTGGAGCAATCTGTTAGTACAACCCCTATTAAATACTTTTCTAAATTATAGTGTTTAAAATTATTGATTATAGACTCTTCTTTGTCTAATAAATTATTCGTCAATTACGTCTCAAAATCATGTCATGACGGGAAGATCTACCAATTGCGTGTATAACTTTATAATTAATCTCGGTTCCAAGCACATAACATTTGAAATAAGCTGCACTTAGCATAATCCCTCCTGTTCCACAATAAGGGTCCAATACTATTTGACCGCTTTTTAGCTTAATTGTTTATTATGAATACTCTTGCCTGCTGAAACATGAAAAAGGATAATTCAGGATCCATTGTAGTATTTCCAATATAAGGTCTGTTTTTTAAACAGAATAAGCTTTTTATAGAGTTCAAACCATTAGCAAGCTAAAGTAATTCAAACTCGTCTACCCATTTTCCAAAATAAAATGTTTCCTTAGAACCAAATACACTTACAATGTAGTAAATCTCTTCAGGATGAGTTAGGGAAACCTTCCTCCCAGGAAAAAGTTGATCATTTAGGAACTACTTCAATAAAATCCCGTTACTGATATCATTTCTAGTTTCTCAACTGACGTATAATGCTTCTTAAACGATACAAACTCTATTTTAAATGTTTTATTCGTATTTTTTATCAAGTTTTTATATCCATTAATCAGATTCTCAAAACATGGGTCGAAATATACATCCTTTAATGCAAACCTTAAAGAAGTGCTTCTAGAACAAAACTGTTTAATTCTGAATCCATCAGTTAATTTTGATAGGAGCAAAGGTGATTCAAAACCTCGATTATCAATTTCCAGATTAATATTTAGTGCCGTCTCTATAGAAATTATCTCCTTTTGAAATTATATACATGAATACCTTTAAAATAAATTCAGGATGAGAATAAGAAAAGTATAAACAATAAGGAAATTTATTGGTCATAAAAAAGTAGTATAATATTTATTGCACGCATGCGTACACAAATGGTGATAGTTAAGTATTATTTGTGATGATTTGTATATTTATAAAAAAATTTTGTAAAAATTGATTTTGCTGGGTTTTTAAACAAAATAAAAAATTCTCCAAAGTATGCCAAAAGTTTCAAAAAAATAGTGCAAGATGATTTAATAAAATTGGCAAACGTCGATTTTCCTCGGTTTTTAAAATAAATTTTAAAATTCTCCAAAGTATGGTAAAAGTTTCAAAAAAAATAGTGCAAGATGATTTAAAAAAATGGGCAAACGTCGATTTTCATCGGTTTAAATAAAATTAAAAATTCTCCAAAGTATGGCAAAAGATTCAAAAAAAATAGTGCAAGATGATTTAATAAAATGGGCAAACATGGTTTTTCATCGGTTTTTAAATAAATTTAAAAATTCTACAGAGCATGCCAAAAGCTTCAAAAAAGGAAATAGTACAAGATGATTTAATAAATTTGGAACCATGGTTTTTCATCGGTTTAAATAAAATTAAAAATTCTCCAAAGTATGGCAAAAGATTCAAAAAAAATAGTGCAAGATGATTTAATAAAATGGGCAAACATGGTTTTTCATCGGTTTTTAAATAAATTTAAAAACTCTCCAAAGTCTGGCAAAAGATTTAAAAAAGGAAATAGTAAAAGATGATATAATAAAGTTGGAAAACGGTTGAAGTGTAGTATAGCCCTTGGAAATTTATCATAGGGATACAACCTTTTGGGGATATTGTATATATATTTTCTTGATGAAAACCTAGCCTGGTTTTTTTAATTCGTTTGTTATTTCACGTGATAAACGTGTTTAAAAAAATAATCTTATTTGATCCTAAAAACCAATAATAATTAATCAAATCTTTTTTTTCTTATTCGCATATTATAACTACTTATCTATTTCATTCTTATATCGTTTCTTTTTTTTAATTTTATATCCAGAGGTTCCTAAAAACTGACACATTTATAATTTTATATGATTCCTGAAAAAAATATAAACTTAAAATCCTGTTATTTTTTGTTATAATTATTTTATTTATTAATAATTTTTCATATTTAAGTAAATTTTAATTAATTTTTAATATCATGTTAGTACGTGTATAAAATTAAAAAATAATTGTATTTAAATGTAATTAATAATGAAAATAGGTTTGTTATCAAAAGGTTTATGAGGAATTGTTTAATCTGAGGATACTGCCATTGAATATTTAATATAGAAGTCTATTATTCAAGAGGAATCAAAATGTCCTAAATGACAATCTTCTACAAAGATAGTTATTATAAGAAGAGCTAAAGATGTGGCAAGAAAATTTGTATAAATGTAAGGTCCATTTTTGCAAATTCTTTCTTTTCAGGTTCAATATTATCTGTCAACGAAATACTTGAATTCGTTTATTATTTTTAAAAAATAAACCTATCTCAAGTATTAATAGTATGATGGGATGCTGAAATAAGATGTCCACATATTTGTCTGCTTATCTACAGCACTTTTCGGCAGATTCGGTTGATTTTAGTGATGTCACGATTGGTTGTGACTAAATAATCGTTGAAATTTATGAAACTAAACTCGCGAAAAGAAAGAACAATAACAGTCACCATGTGGATTGAGTCTGGGTTTTGGCAGACATTGAAACAACTCCTAAAAAAAATATTTTTGGTAGAAGTGCATAATAGAAATTCCAATACTTTAAAAGAGGTTATAAAAGGGCACGTTCAACCTAGATCTATAATTTATACGGACGAATATAAATCATATGGTCCAGCCTGCTGAGTTTTGAATTTAACCTACCAATCTGTAACTCATTCAAAATTCTTTAAAGATCCTGAAACTGGTGTCTGCATCAATACTATAAAAGGATTGAATAATGGAATAAAAACTCTTATACCTCCTTGCAATAGAAATACCCAAGGGATTAATAAATTCCTCTGTTACTATATATGGAGGAGGCAAATAAAGAAGCTTTTTTGGTTAGTTTTCTTAGTGGTCATGAAAAAAATTGTTTAAAACTAATTAATTGCTTAATTATTTTTTTTAATATTTTTCATTTTTAACATTTTTTAAATGTTGTTAATAGTGATACTTATAGTTAAAAAATTATTACAACTAATTTTTTTATTAAGTAAATTAAATACATAATTGATTATCTATTAAATACTTTTATTTTATATAATGAAATTGTAATAATGAAGAAATAACTATGACGCGTGACTTCCAAAATAAAAAAGTCCTATATTAATAAAAAAAACCGCTTATAAACACCCTTATTAATGTAAAAATATCATTTAAAATTTTAAAAAGCATATAGAATTTCCTATAGCGGGAGTTAGCTATAGTAAACAAAATCTGATGATTAAATAAATTTGGTAAAAATCGATTTTCCTCCATTTTCAGATTT
>CAKKLC010000482.1:0-17248 GCA_918559645.1 Ceratonova shasta | reverse complement strand
TTTTTTCCAAAGACGGCTTTTTTTACGCATAAACCAAAATTCTTTATTTTTTTGGAAACGTAAAAGAGTTTTTCTAAACATGAAGCCATGCTCAAGCTATTCTTTTAGTTCGAAATAATTTAAATATGCAAGCTTCTCAGATATTGTTCAATGGAGATGCATGAATAATACTTTATGAAATATTAAAATAAATTCAATGCTTGTAAACACTTTTTTTGAAAATTTTAAAATTACACTCAATGATTTGACAAAAATATTGTGTAAATGGAACAATAACACACAAATGAGACTTATATTGACAGAAGTATTTTGTTCTCATGATACCTTGCAGCTTGTTTTTATCAAACTTCATTCATTGTGCATAAATTATTTGTTAAAAATTTAGTTCAACTTGGCTGAACGATGTAGTCTGAGAAATTTATGAATGTTTATTTAGACGCAAGCCAAAAAATCATCTTGATAGTTACCCTGAAAATAAAATATAGGTATTTGGCATTGCAGATACTGCATATTCTCTAGCAAAGGTTTACTTAAAAGTTGTCAATTATCAATCTGGAAATACGTTAATTCCAATAGTTCAACAAGTTTGCCATCAAGACTCTATTATTCCTTGTGATAGTTGGAGAGCATATGGCGATTTAGGTAATTTTTTGCCGAGCATTTCATGCTTAATCATTCTTAGAATTTTTTTAAACCGCTATCACACGCAAATATTTAAACAATTGAATCATTGTGGAATAAAATAAAACTGATAACAAAACAGACAAAAGGTTTATATTGAAGTTCTATACCTGGTTTTTAGATGAATTGATGTTTAAAAATCATTATTTGTTGTGCAGATTATCAAGAAATTATTAATTTAATTTAATTTTATTTTTTTAGGGTGAAAATTTCCGTCTTGATCCGAAAAATAATACTTTACTCCTTTTATGAAAGAAAAAAGGGTTGTAACACTTCTTAGTACTTATGATATGTCAGAAATTACTTGCGTCTATAAAATATTACGACATGGAAAACCTATTGCAATCCAGAAGCCTGTAGTAGTTTTGACTTACACCAAAAATATGGGTAGTGTTTATCAGTGGGGTCAGTATATGGCAAACTACTGTTTTTTAAGAAAATATTTTAGGTGGTGGCAAATACTTTTCTTCCGGGCCTTGAATTATGCGCTTCTAATTTGTGCATTCTATATGAATCCGTCCAAAAAGAAAAGAATTAAAAAGAACTTTTACATTATGTATTTATAAAAGAATCGGTTGATATATAAGTAAACCACTTTCATATATTAGAAAAAACTCAAGGAAGCGCTAGTACTGAACCTGGTTTTTAGAGATTATATAGTAATCTCAACATCATTCGAATTGGCACTAAAAAACACTCTATAGTATATAATAATCGAAAGTTTTCAGAATAAAAACGAGACACAAGATTTTATTGCGATGCTCTCACCTGCAAACCAGCGTTTAATATTGGAAGTCGCTTCGAAAAGTAATATACTTTAAAAGTATATAGAATTTAAATCATATTATTATCATTAATTTCTATACATATTAATAAATTTGCACTAAAATAAAAATGTTTTTTAGAATCCTTTTGTAGAGAAAATAGCTGGACTTAGTGGAAAGTAAACTTGAATTACTTTTGGATCGTTAAGTGTTAACTTTAAATAATACTAATATTAGCAATCATTAACTTAATACTGGTTATAATGGGATTTAAATGATCAAGAGTATAAATAGATTGATGACTGTGAGATTATCGAATATATTAAAAAAAACGTTTTTGAAGTTCAAATTGATAGTATTAAAGATAGGGATGAAGGAAATCCTCACATTAAAGCAAAAATAACATATCATGAAGCTTAAAAACTATAAAGAAAATAATATATTGATGTGAATTTTAAGAATAAGGGTTGGTTTCCCCATATTTATTATAAGAAAACTTAAAGATTTCAAAGTCTGAAGCTGAAATATAAATATAGTTTATCAAATAAATTATTATTTAAATATCTAATTATACGAATTTTTGAATATCCAAACCATCAGTTTAAAAATATGTTACCGACCTGTTTGGATAGTTGGCATTCCAATGTAAAAGTAATAATGAATTAATTCAATATATTTTCAAAAGAGTAAGTTATGATAAACATAATACTTGAATTTTAACAAAAAAGTTTTTAACCACATAAAATTTATATTCTTAATTGATAGTTCAAAATTAAACTAGATTCCTAGGGTAATTATTTTTAGATGAAAATTCTTAAGATTAAAATCTTCTTAACAAAATTTTCACTCTATTTATCATGATTTATATAACTGTTGATTCATATAATATAAATAAAACTAAAATGATTCAATCCGACATTGATTGCAACTTTCAAACCTATTAATATTTGATAATATATCAAATATAAAAGTTGCAAGATGATAAAATTTATCAGCTATATTCAAGAATTAAATCATGATATGATTAATATAATGGATTTTATTTTAAATTAATTTTTCTTTTTAAAATATTCGGAACCTTATTAAATTTATTATTTTAGTGTTAAAAAGTTATCAAATTATCATATCAAAATAATCGTCATATTTTTATTTATTTTATATACAGAAAAATATAACATTAAATTAAAAGTTGCATAAAAATTGTCAGTATGTTTCAATATCAAATTTTGGAATTTTTACAAAATATTTCGCTTATTATAAAATATTTAAAAAAATTATGATTTAACACAATAATATCAATTTACATAAAATGTTGATATATTAGTAAATAAAGAAAAATTATTTACCATCATAAAAGATTTTTTGTAATTAACTAACTAAAGTTTTGATAAAATTTGATAATTACTGGGTTTTATTTCATATTACAAATAAATATAATATTCTAAATGTATGTTTTAAACCTTGTCTAAAATTTCATAAAGATTTATAGAAAATAATATGACGATAAAGTCTTATTTTCTAAAAAAATAGTTTATTATTCATTTCTATTTTATATAAATAAAATATTAATGATATCGGATACTTGAAACGACTTTACTGTATATAATACAATCAATGCAGTTGATTATATAAGTTAAATTAAATAATTATGAATAAAAAAATACTTTTAAATTATCATTCGAAGAAATATTCTTTTATTTTTATGCAATATAATTGTTTCTTCAAGAGTATTTCCATAAAAAAAACTAAATTCTTGAGTAATGAGCAATTCTTAAATAAATAATATATTTTTTTTGAAAATAATTATCAACCAATAATGAGTTCAAAACAGACTCATAAGAATAAAATTTTTAATGTATTACAATATTTTTTATTCAAATTAAATTTAAAAGTATTTTTTCAAAAATAAGTATTTGCGATATTAAGTCACAAAACACAAATTACTTGAACCTAGATCATCTATAGTTATAAGAAAACATTATCATGTAGATACTTTGAATAATATAAACCGAATTCTAATATTAAGTGAAATGGTTGAAATAAATTATTATTTGTAGTAGTTAAATCAAACTTTAAACTTACAATTGTTATATTTATCAAAAAAATATTTGCATTTAATGAATTATATGTGTAAGGATTTGATTCAAATGTTGATGTAAAATAGTGTCAATATCATATAATTAAAAAAAAACGGATCTGTGAAAAAAAAGCCCCAAAAAATTAAATCATAAAAATTCTGTAAAAAATTCATAAAACTAAAAAATAAATTTGAAGAAATATATTAAATTCACATATTATGATTAAAAGAACAAAATTAAACTAAATAGAAAGAAATAAATTTAATCTCTCAATTTCATCAAGCGAAAATATAAATCAGGTAATGTCGTCTTATTATTCCATTTTCAGATAAATTCGGTAAGAAAACTTGGTATCTTTGAAGTTTCAACCCCATGCGACATTTTATCTCCGTTTTGAGCGAATTATTGAAAGCTTCTACATGTTAGGTATACACCCCCGTATCTTTATTAACAAATCTATAATTATGACAGACAGACCCGTAATTATAACCAAGTTTACTAAAATTACTATAACTTTTGTGTTCATCAGTATGGATTGTGCTTTTATCCTCTACATGAGTTTGGATAATTGGTAGTATAGAAATTGCTTGTTTATTAGGTATTACTTCTGCCCAAACCATTGTTATATTGCCCGAACCTCTACAATGCACAAAGCATCAGTTTTATTTGATGACGACCTTACACGATGACTTTTGCATTTGTAGTTCATCATCGTTTCGTCGATCTGAACTACAGTTCCAGGACCACCAAGCTTTCTCAAGGCAACATTTTTGAATCCCATATTGAGCCTTAATTTATTACCGATTTTCCGAAATGAAGGTTTAGATATATTGAGGGTACAGCATATTGAATGCTGTGTTTGTCGCCCACTTAATCGCAAAACTATTCTAACAATAGTTCTTAGCTCTAACCCGAACCCAAAAAAAAAAGAGTCCGTTCTAACCGATTTTCTCTTCTGATACTTGCTGCAACTGGTTAAATAACAACGCCAGGCATACCCATCGCCATAACTAGACGATTTTTCATACTTCATAGCTGCATTGCAACTACCAGAATAAAGAATTGATTTTTTAAAAAACCCGTGCTCAAACATGAATGAACACACTTCTTCATCATTCATACGTACTAAGCTATCATCTGTTTGATTAATATTCATAAAAGGGGTATAACAACTTTAATTTAAATATTTTCTTGTAATATGGTTTTAGAAAGCAGTGAAAAAAAACTTTTAATATTAAAAAATTGTTGAGATCCAATAGCTTGAAATTTTTTAATAATAATTTCGAAATATATTTTTTGTTTTTTTTTTAAAATTTAATTTTATTTTTAATAATTTATTAAATTATATAAAATGATAAAACGTATAAATATTAGTGCATAACCGACTTTTGAAGCGGAAATTAAATTTCACCTGATAGTATGGAATTCCGATTAATCGGAGTCGGAGAAGGTCGGACCGACCGATTCGGATAATAATAAATTGCACAAATTATTAATATAAATTATTTGGTTATAAATTTGGTGACTAACCTCGTTTAAAAAACAACGCCATTGTTAATTTTATTAAAGTCTTGTTTCTTTCAAATCTCGTCCAATTAGGTTAAGTTTGTTTTTGATCTATGCACACAGGTTGCAGCTGGGAAACACTCATTAATTTCAAATTGCGATCCCTAGTCTCTAGTTAATACACAGCATAGCAGATGACTCCATAGAACCAATCTGCTTGCATGGGTCAGGTTGTACGTTGGATATTAGACCGAGGTATAGATGACAGTTATATGGGGTGTGCGTATGCCGAATGGATGCACTATGCAAGAGCGCGCAGTGTGAGCAAACATTAATTTTATATAATGGGGTAAGGTTCAGCAGGCCTGGATAATGTGGATATATTGCTACTTATACAGCTACAAACTAAGTGACAGTTGTATTGTACAAACTAATTTAGTGAATTCACACTGCATGATAATTTACAATTAGCTTAAAGTGTTAGAAAAGGATGTTGGACTGTTGAGATTCTGTAGCTGCATCCATTGATAATACTATGTAGTCTGTGTTGATAATCTTGATAACACTTAAACTAAAGAAACTATAGACTGTTACAACTAGTTTACTCCTCCCATTTACTAGACGCGCATTCCTCAGTCTAAAATTATAGGTACATAAATTATCATTTTTTTCTTGCCCACACAATAGCATAATTCTCTGTACTCCTTTACATACAAGTTTAAATTATTAAAATTAAATCAAAGTTATAATATTAATCACTTTTAATAAAAATGACGCAAAAACCAAGAAGCAAAATATAGGATTATTTTGAGATAAATGCTGTAGATAAGACAAGAGCAGACTGTTTGATTTCACAATGCAGAAAAAAGTTAAAAGGGGAGGTAATAATCTACCTCATATGGAACGAGTGGACTTATTAATCATCTGCGATCCAAACATCCTGGCGAATATAAAAAGTATTCCAAAAGATGTGACGTCGAAAAGAAACAAAAAGCCAAAAAAGTAATACAGTCTGGAAAAAAACTCTGAGTCCAGATGAATTAGCTCCTCCTTAGAAAAGAAAAAACCTTTTGAGGCTAAAAACCCGCGCCAGTTAATCATAACTAAAAGGATCACAGAAATGATTGCATCTGATGTCATGGCATTTAGCATGGTTAGTGATGTAGGCTTCACCCGCTTTCTGAATGAACTGGAACCTCGTTACGTTATTCCATCTGAAGTTCATTTTTTAGGAATGCTTATTCCGGACTTGTATTCTGATGTGAAAAGAAAAATTGGTATTTTATTCGACGAGGCAGCTTACATAAGCTTTACCAGTCACATGTGGACGAGCACAAATAATTTGAATGCTTTCATTTTGCTTATCATTCATTGGAATGAACGCAAGTGGAATAGGAAGTTGATTGTTTTGTCTTTACAAAATCTGGAAGACCGACACACGGGACACGTTATTTCAGACAACATAATTGCAATGTTGGAAGCATGTTCTATTCCAGATAAAGAAAACGTAGAGTCTTGGTGCGAGATAATAGTGTCAGCATGATCAAAGCCGCTGAGTTATCTTGATTGGATCTCTTGGGATGTTTCATCTACACTATCCAGCTAGTCGGCAAGGTTGGACTTAAAATTTAAAGACCTGTTAAGGATGCTATTGCCATTGCTCGGGCAATCGTTGGGCGTTTTCGACACTCAACTCAAGTCACAGAACAATGACTAAGAATCAAAAAGTCCTTGACATTCGAGAACAGCAAGCTATACATGACTTATCGCCTTGTCCAGGACGTTACAACTCACTGAAATTCTACGTTCTACATGCTGGAGTGCCTCATTGAACAAAAGAAAACCATTGAACTGTATTATCAGGAAAATGATGCGGTTAATTATCTAACAGCTAATGAGTAGAATCTGATGGAACTGTGTTGATAACGCTTCAACCGTTTGAACAGAAAACCATTAATCCCAGTATGTCCGCTGCAACACCAAGAATGATTATTTCCAATGTTCGTGTTCTCAAGGCATCTTTAATAATACTTCAAAACTTGGAGATGATATTGGAGTACATATTATGCTAGCGGACATGCTGAAAGATTTGAATGCACAATACGAGAAATTAGAGATAAACAAGTTGAGCGCACTTGCAATGGTTTTGGACCTAACATACAAATTGTTGGTGTTTAATGCAAGTGGGCATGATACTATAAAGCGCATGTTAATGAACGAACTACAGATTGAGTATGAAAAAACAACCGCTGTTGTCAATATTTTTATCTCAACAGAAGTAGATCCAGGACCTTCAAATGGCCTAGATTCCTACAGCCAGGTGTTATTAGCTTCTCCCACATCTGATCAAATTCCCGCCTTTAAACCCCTGTTATTTACAGTCGCGCGCTAGCATGAATCGGGTTTGTATCTAGCCGAGAAATATCAGATGAGAACTTTACCTAAATAGACCCAGTTACATACTGGAAATCTCGGAAAAATGTTCTCGCTTCTGACCTGTGTCGCGAAACGTTTTTGTTCGATACCGCATTTCAGCGTTGATAGCGAAAGAATTTTCAGCACTGCAGGTGCGATTTGCAGCAACAAACGATTGAGCATTTTTGCTGCAAAAACTGAGTCGCTTCTATTCCTTTTTAAAAACACTGAAGCTATAAATTTAGATTATTAAGTTTCTTTATTATAACTTTTGAACTGTATTGTTTTCAGTTAGATAAAACACGTCAGAAAAAAACTGCTTCAACTCTATTATGGGCTACATAAATTTTTATATTAACTTTACTCAGGGCTTGCATTTCTGGCTTTATTATTATTAGATCGTTGAACAAGAACAATATGACGGAAAAAAAGAAAGTGACTGGGTAAAGAGTCATTGCAATTAAGAAAAACAGAGCATATAACGAATCGATCATGGTTATGATTAAAGGATCACGATAATGATTATTGTTTAGAAATACAAATAGGATTTATTTTATGATTTTTTTTATGATTAGTATTATCTTATAGGAATTTATATAATTTATCTGCGACTCATACATATTGCATGCAGATCAGCTCTACACCCATTCACAGCCGGAAAAATACTGATTGAGCAATAATAGGTAGATTTAAATTTGTCATTTTTATTCATATAAAGTTGTTAGTTTTTATAACTAATATTTTGCATAACACTGTGACCGTAGAAAACACGTAAACTTATGTTGCGTTTTTATATACAAATAAATTTGATTGATTCTTTGTGTCAAGGAACTTCGTTGTATTTTGCTTAGTCCGGAGGTGTGATTGTCCTTACCTTTGTGACGTCGGTACGATCGGTAAAAAAGTGTATAAAATAAGTGAAATGGATAAAAAAAGTTAATTTGAAAAATTTAAGTATAATTTTACCGATTAATCGGCTCTTAACCAGAATCGGAAAAATTTCATGCCCATAATTCGAAATTGTAAATAGGTAGAAAACTGATAATCGGTTATGCCCTAATAAATATATTAATTTTTAAATGTATAATTATGTTTGCCGTTTATAAGATAATAAATTAGATGCTTAAAAATGATACATAATTCAAAACTATCAGTTAAGGATGGAATTCTGTTTTCAGAAAAATATAAAAATATACCGAATAACTAATTATAAGACATTCTTATTAGAATGATCTCAAAAAATATATCTTGAATAATATGATCAATAAAAAAGTTATTTGATAGGTAAAGTTTAAAAAACATAGATTTTAAGGATAATGAAATTCAAAAAAAAATATATAGAATTATTGTATATATTTCAAGGTACTAATTAATGATAATATAAGAGACCATTTTCAAATTTATTTTTAAAATAACTAAATTAATGTTGAAGAAAATAATTGTGACCTTTACATCTTTTTAGTCTAAAAATTAGAATAATATTTTTTAATAATACTTTGATGTGTAAAATTTTAGTATTCATCATTAAAATTTGAAGCCTTTTTAATTTCATTTGCCTCGTTTTATATGAGTAAAAAATATCGACTTGATTAATATATATATGTAGTTTTGAAAATTAAGGAAAAATTTTGAGTTTTAATCATTTTATCTGAAACCAGATACTTATCTTAATATTATATTTTTGGTATATGTTTCATTAATATTAAATAATAAATTTACCTTTATGATGAAAATTTATTTTATATTTGTGGAAACTACTGGTATACAAATATTTAGTTATTTATTAAAAAGTTTATAAAAAAAGTATTTAAATGTAGTTTAAAATTTGGATTAGGTGCAAATCCCAAAAAGCCAGAATTTATTTTTAGATAATAAATCAAAAGTTATGATAAATCAACATAAACAAAAAATTTTATTGGGATATTTAAATATCATGTAATTATCATTATAACCATATAGATGTTATCTTAAATTTTTATTAAAAAGAATATTTTGATGAAGATAAAAGGTATATTACAATGTGAGGTAAACATGTATATTTTAAATTAGAGGAAATATCAGCAAACTTATATAAAATAATATTAATTCAGACAAAATTTAGTTATGATAAATCAGTAAAACTTTAGAATTTTAAATTCATTTAATAATTACTGATTTATCTATTTTTTATACATCTTTTGTGATATTTTCATAAATAAACAATGTATTATTGTAAAATAATATTATTTTAGATATAATGAAACTGAAACTCCCATAACATACACTATTTGACATTTGATGTTAACTTGTAATAATTAGTAGCATATCAATAATTTTTTCGAACTTTGTTATCAATTGTTGTTTTAAATGCAATAATATTTCTTTATTATATTTTATTATAACAATATTATTGAATAATGTCATCATTAAACAGTCTAGCGTTTAAAAATGAATTAACATGACCCCAAATAGATATAAGCCAAAATTTTTAGAAATACGTTCTTAAGACTATATTATAATTATTAAGATGACAACAGATTCAATTTGGAGTAAGTTGTTACTAAAAAAAGTACTTGAAATATTCAATAATATTGCTATTTAACCAAAATAAGGTTATTCCAAAAATTTTATCCATTTATCATCTCTAAAACAAAAACTTTTATAAAAATTCAACAAAATATTTATCATTTAGATAGTATTGATTTTAAATATATATTATTTTGTTAATTTCAGCATCATAGAAACCAGCAATAAAAATAAATCATACATAAAAATTCAATAAAACTAATATTTAATGTTAATTCGTCATAATTAACTTATTCAAGTATATTTTTGCAAGATATTGATTTTTTTATAAAGAATTTTCTTGGAACATACTTTATTTCTTATGAATAATTCATAATAAAGGTGATGTATATAAAATTTGAGTATTATAACATTTTTTGTTTGTTTAATTAGAATAAAGTTTACATTTAACTGATTTATTATTTAAAATATTTTCTTGATTCATAATATTTAGTTTTAGTTCTTATTATAAGTTGAAATGCACTAAAATACCCCTTGGTTTGTATTCATAAAAAATATACTTTTTTATTTTTTTTAAAAACAAAGTGAAATAATTTATTTAAGCCTTTAATGTTTCTATAAGCGATTCCCAAAGTCTAACTTTGTTGTTTCTACGCCATATAAATTAAAATAATCTTTTTTTTCTAATTTTCTTTTGACTATACTTCTCACAGGTACTGATCTTTTAACCCCGTTCCATGTTCCTTCAATAGTATTAGTATTCTGTACTTCAGGACTCTTGAAACTAATTTTGTTATTAACCCAATGATGAGTATAGTTTAAATTATTTATTAACTTTTTATAATCCTTCCATCCGTCAGTAATAACTATTTAACCAGAGTGCACATGTTTTAATATCAGATTATTCAAAGTATTTGCATCACTAACCTTAATAACTACATAAAAAAGCTCTTCTCTAGTGTTTTTCAGGATATGAACCCGGTGTATTTAAGTGCTTGAAAGCCATCAAAATGTCATATTATGTGTATGATTCATAATTATAAATAACAAAGTGGTTTATTTTGTATTTTCTATATAAAAATTTAATTAAATGAAACAAATTATAAGATATTTTAAAATCATCATGTAATTGTACAATTTATTCTTAAAATTTGAAATAAAAATTGCATTTTTTAATCAAAGATTAAGCTCAAAAACTCATATATCGATAAACGATAGAGTTAATTTGTTTTATCATTTAATTATAATATTATCTAATTTTAAACTAAGCATAAATCATTTGACATTGTATTCAATTATCTATCTTTTGTGAAATGTTCACACTAACAATATTAAATAAATTTTTCAACAGTTTTAAGATTATCCTAAATTTGTGATAATATGCTGTTTATATTATTTAATTGTAGGATATTTCATCTTTTTTAATTTAAATTGTTTTCAAGATTTTAAAAATTTATCTTGAACTAAAAACAAAACCTTGGTAATCATAATATTTATATTTCAAATTCTTGATTGCATTATTCATGTTTATTATTTAAAAAAATACTAGAATATCAGAGAATTCAAAATCCGATTTGAAATGTTTATAACATTAGCAAGTGGATTGATTTATAATAAATAGTTGTTTTTTTTTAGTTGAAGCTTTATTGCTCAATCCAATTACAATTTTATAAAAAAATATTATGCAACATTGTTTTCCATATTTTCAAATATATTTAAACCACATATTTTATTTAATTATTTTAAAAAAGCCAAATATTAATCAATTCTATAATATGTTTTAAATTAATATATTAAAAAATGTTATTTTGAAATAATATGCTTAAACTCAACAAAAATAAAAAAAGTTATTGAAATTATTTTAATATTTTAAAAATTTGCTCGTTAGATAAGCAATGAATAATTTTTAAGGTTTTAAATCAAATTTTTTTTCATCTTACACATGCATTATTTAATATATAAAATAAATATTTTCCGAATTGCGATGAATAACTATAAAAGTCAGTCTTGATATGATCTACTAAATTTATAGATCTTGATTAGTTTTCAACGATTAAATTAAATAAAGGACTGATTTTTGGAGTTTTGTCGTAGATAAAAGCACTTACATTTTAGCTATTATTTACAATTTTTTTATAAAATCTTGTATGATAAGACTTAATTTGATTATTCAGAACATAAATATCAGAGTATTACTAATAAATAAAATTATCTCCTATATTATATTTAGCATTTTATATTGAACCATTAAAATCTTTTAATTTTAGTTTTATTATCACATAATGCAGTACATGATATTAAGTGGAGTACATATTTGAATCCCATATTTTAAAACTATTTTGATATAAAAAAAATTTCTAATAATAAAAGCCATTTTAAATTTTTCTAATAAAGTTTTTTGAGAAAATTATATAAACCTATAGAACTTGTATATTTTATATGGAGAACAAGTTAGTGGACTAGCTTAAATACTTAATAAAAGGATGTTTCACTCAAAATATATTTCTTCATAAAAAGCACTACATTTTTGAATGCATGAAATAAGTTGTAATTCTTTAAATTGTTATTTATATATAAATCATAAGATGAAAATATAAAGCATATAATATAGGACTCTCAAGATCGAGGAATTGAATGAGTGAGAGTACGGATAGCAGGGGATCCAAGTGATATTATACAGTCGAGGAGGCTTTTCATTTTGCGCATGCTGAGCGTATAGCGAGGCTGTGCTAGTAGTCTAGACGGGGATGACAGTACCGCCATGAAATGTTTTTCTTAGTTTGTACCAACAAAGAAGAAAATCTAGGTATGTTTTATAGCATGTATCCATTTAAGGCTAAAAAATTATTTTTTTATGAACGATCATAGATATCAATGTCAGATTCAAAAGCTATTGAAAAGATATTGGTTTATAAAAAGTTTTGGCAATATTTAATGATATTTTAAAAAGCCATATTGTGGGTTTTACTGCTTGTTTAAATGTAAGTCACAAATAATTATAATGTTGTATTATTATGTTCAAAATATTAATAAATTCACGCTTGTACCACGATTTGACATTGTATTTCCAAAATGAATATTTCCTATGCTTTCTTGATTCGAGTGTTTACTTTACTCATCATTAGTGTATTCAATACTTATCGGTACAAGAAACAAAATAGTAAGTCACAGAAATATAAAAGAATCTCTATTTTTTAATACTTTTTGAACAGTGCTCTTTGTTATATTCCCAAGTCACATGTTTGCTCCTATAGAAAACTTTATCTGGTGGTTCAAAATTGTAGCACTTTGTTGTTTATTCAGGATGACCTTTATTACTATCATAATAAAGGTCAGTGTGCCTTTAAGGGAAAGACTGTTCTTAGAGCCGGTTTTGTTAATAGATGCCATTGAGAACACCATTTCATCATCAGTATTTGAGTGGAGTAGAGTGGGCGCCAAATGTCCCACTTTGCACAACTTCCCGAATCTTGATGTGTGGGTTACACTATCAGTTATGAAGGTCATACACTCTAAATAATGTCCATCCTTATGTGCGCGTCCTCTTCCACAGTTGCATCATTTCAGATAATTAGAGGAATTATATTATTACTCATTGTTTGAAAGTCGATATACTTCTAAAATAAAATTACCTCATTTTGTGGGCTAGCAAACGAAAAGATTTTATTGAATCTTATGACAAAGTATAAAACGTCATTAAACTTTGCCTGAAGTCTGTCAGAAACATTAACAAACTTCCTGTATGAGATGACTTTATCATCTATGGTCATCTTATCATTTGCATATTGCACTGCTGATTGAAAAATATAGCCTAACACCAATGTAAAACTTATATATTTGAGTAGCTGTGATATCACATTAATTGTGTAGCTTTATATTCTGGGATCGAATCATTAAATCAATTACAAGAGCTCCATCATCGAACTGCTTATCAGCATTCTTGAATCCTACTTTTACTAGATACCCATTTGACTCAAGGATACTGCTAAGCTGTATGATCTAAATAAAAAAAAATTGTAAAAACTTTTGCATTTAATTGTGCATTAAATATAGATATTGATCTTCTCTTTGCATCAGTTGAATGAAATTTGTTAAAACAGGTAAACAAAAGTGATTGAAGAGTAGATAAACTTTAGTGATAGGATTATTAAAAATTCTGTAGAGCCTCATAAAAAGTGCTTAATTGTCATGTTCTGATTTAAAGTAAAAAGTCAGTGAATCATAAAACTGCAGTATTATTTCATTACAATTTCCAAGCTCAACCACAGTGTTTTTACGTGCTTCAAAATATATTTTAAGATGAATTAGAGAACTTACAATAATACTCTAGACCAGCATTACATTCTTTTTGTACTCTTGTCAAACCAATAATACTAATCTAAAATAGTTGGTCCACCTCAAATTAGGTTATATTTTAGAATGCCTAGCTTACATGCTAAAAGTCATTGTGTACGATATGACATGTGTAACCGTGGACATACAGAACATGGGTTTTCTTCATTGCTCTACTGCAAATGAAATTTCAAATACCCATATTGAGACTTGCATTATCAAGAAAAATGCAATGTAATTCTTCATAGGTATAGAATTGTCTTGTAACACTGTGTCAATCGCAGCAAAAATATTTTTAGATGTTGCAGACTGTCTGCCGGTTGTGACACACATGTCGAAGAATCGTTGATGAACACCCTGATTTACATCAAATATTTTAATGGTCGTTATATTCTTTATCTTGAGTCTTGTGTCGTTCGACCCATTCGTGCTTACAATTATGGAAAGTGATTTTATTTTCTGAATAGTGTCTTGCAAAAAATATTTTCAAAGTGCACCAATAAAAATGCAGGGACTTTTTGAACTTCTAGATGAATATGCCTTGGCAATAGCAAAGTCCGGAAACATATCATTGAAAAAATGACCCAAATGATCAGCAAGAGACAAGAGCAAGTTATCCTAGGCTAATGCAGTCGTCATTTTTACCATCTGCTCTCCGAGTTTTGTACTCTAAGGCTGACATTGAATTAGAGCTTGGCTTTGACACAGCAAACGACGTAATGGATGCGTTGTTCTATACAATTTTTAAATGAATTGTATAGCCTGCAGATTCAATATGACGTTTAATATCAGCCACTCCTTGGTGGGCGCAACTGCGGTTTACATTACAAACAGTAGATCTGAAATGTGACGGCACAGATCCTTGCACTATATACGGTCATGTTTTGGTGAAAGTTTCATTTAAGGCGCTTTTATATACAGCAGCACCAGAAAAACGTTTGTTGCTGCAGCTGCTTGTGTTGCAATCGTCATTTGATGAGGAAGTGTCATAAACATGAAGTTTTGCCGAGGTTCTTTTGGATATTTTTTAAAAATAAAAATTAATTATTAATTACGCTAATTATTGATGACTCAGAATAACGCGCTCAAAAGAATATTATATTAATTGTCGCATGTATGTGTATAATTATTTGCATTATCAAGGTCAGTACCCGACGTAAACGAGTATGATATGACTATATATAAAAAACGTATCGTATAAACAAAATTAGAGCAAAAATATATTGTTGAGATTTTATTACAACATTTTATGTGTGTGAGAGTGTGAAAGCGTGAGATTGCTTTCAATTGCTTTAGTTTCAGGTGAAATGCATGAGATTTTGAAGCTCTAATAACAGTGTTTCAGAAATAAAATATAGCATCAAGATTAGATTACTAATAAGTTAAAATAGCTAATTATTTTTACTTTTTAATTAGAATTTTGATTATTATTTAAATTGAGGTTCACATAAAACTATTGATAACATCAAATGAAGAGTGATATTTAAATTAGCAATTTAATACTAGTTTCTGTATTAATTTTAAATAAAATTCTATTTTTGTTATTTTATATATTAAAACAACTTTTTTAATAAAGAAAATGCTTTTGGTATAAAATATCTGTTCGAATTCTCTCTGAATATATTTTGATTTGATATTATATACAAAATAAACCAATTTTTGAATATTCTAATAATTATTTTCCATAATTAAATACAAAATTGGATATATCTGATTTAATTGTAATTATTTATATTATTATTAGAAATATTTTATCTTTTAAATGTCAATAATTTTATTTTAAAATATCAAATTGAATAAAATGAAACTTTTTAACCAATCAAATTTATGTATGTTAATAATTTTATTCAACATGTTTTTTTAGTTTGAATTTATTCACATGGAATTTTTATCTATCAAATTTCTTTATATATTATATCAGATCAGTCATTTTAAATAAACTAAAAAAATTAAAAAGAAAATGATTCAAATCGATACTACTAAAATAAAACAAGAAAATTTGGGAATCATACCATAAGAATAATTTGTTTTACAAAATTCTTAATTTAATTAAAATTTATTTTTTGGCGTTTTTTTTTAACTGATGAAAATTTATTATACAGTAAAACCTCTGTACTTTTCGTTTTATTGTTTTGTGAAAAAATCCGTAAATTATAGAGAAACGAAAAGTATATAATTTGAAATTTTACTTTTTTATTAAAAACTTTAACATCCCCTCCATTTCCTTGCCTCTTTTCTTGATCTTGTGATCCACTTTTTTAATCATTGCTTTGGCTTCTATATTGAAGTTTTCATCTTCGTCAAAGTACCTTGAAAGTATTCGTATATCACCTTTTGCCTCTTCAAAAGAGATTTTCTTCGGTTCAAGAGTACTATTAGTATCACAAGCTTGATTCTCGTCACTTTCTAATTCTGATTTATTAATAGTTTCATCTTCCAGAATAACGTCATTATAACCATAATTAAAGCCACAATACTCTGTAAAACTGACAAAATCGACAAGATCATTGGCTTTAAGATGAAATTTATAGTCATACTGATATTTTTTAATTTTTTGATCAATACTGAAAAATTTTGCTCCTTTTCTTGTTTTTCATTCTTATTATCCCATTTACAATGTTTGAAGCAGTTTTGGATTGTTTTTGATGTTATTTTATCTCATGCGAGATAAACATAAACTGCAGCATCTTACATATTTCTGCCGTTATACACAACTTCAGCAGATTTTCCAGCATCTACCGCTTTAAAAACATCGCTCAATTTATAGCTATTGAAGTATGATTTGAAAGATTAAATAATAACCGCGTCAAGTGGCTGTAGAAATGGAGTTGTGTTATGCGGAATGAAAATTATCTCCATTTTTATAAGATTCAATGTTACTTTATGTGCTGGGCAGTTATCGATGAATAAACATATCTTTTTATTTAATTTCAACAATTGATCATCCCACTTTAGCAAGTATGAATT
>CAKKLC010000447.1:0-19611 GCA_918559645.1 Ceratonova shasta | reverse complement strand
TCCTATGGAAATTGCGCCAAAAATAGATTTTTAATGTAAACAAAAGAATAAGTAGAGTTGTCGCGAGCTGGAGGAATGATATTAATATAATTACATATGCTAAGGGAATAGCGCCAAAAATCGATTTTTAAATGTAAACGAAAGAATAAGTAGAGTTGTTGCGAGCTGGAGAAATGTTATTAATATAATTACATATGCTATGGGAATTGTGCCCAATATCGATTATTAAATGTAAACGAAAGAATAAGTAGAGTTGTTGCAAGCTGGAGAAATGATATTAATATAATTACATATCTTATAAGAATTGTGCCCAAAATCGATTTTTAAATGTAAACCAAAGAATAAGTAGAGTTGTTGCGAGCTGGAGGAATGATATTAATATAATTACATATGCTAAGGGAATAGCGCCAAAAATCGATTTTTAAATGTAAATCATTTAGATTTTTATATCAACATTATAAATAAAAAAAAGGTATTTAAAGAATTTGTTATTGGCTTTGCATTAAAATTTAATGCTAAATATTGAATAATGTAACCAACTAAACTCTAATTCCGTTTTATGCAATACTTATAATTTATAAATTTGATTAGTATTTTTTTTTGACAATTTAGATACCAAAACAAGCAATCTGCTTACAGCGTTTTACTGAGTTTTTTTGCACTATTTTCACTTCAGTTGGCAAAAACACTCTTAATTAGTTCCCCTTTATAGTAATGTTTATCTAGAAATTCCAGATACAACTTCGTCAATTTAATTTTTTGAATATAATTATTTTCGACGAAAATGGAGTGAATACTAAAAAATAGGCTAAATACAAATACTATGTATTACGTAAATAAAAATGTGTATATCTTAGGTTCAGTTGATGAATATAATAAATTTTTCGTTGAGATAAGAATCATGGAGGATACAATCTCAACTCATTAATCATAGAAAATTTTTATCAAGATACTATCACATGAACTAAAAAAAAGCTCGATCCAATTACTGAGTATCACTTAAATAAAAATTTGTATATCTTAGGTTCAGTTGATGAATATAATAAATTTTTCGTTGAGATAAGAATCATGGAGGATACAATCTCAACTCATTAATCATAGAAAATTTTTATCAAGATACTATCACATGAACTAAAAAAAAGCTCGATCCAATTACTGAGTATCACTTAAATAAAAATTTGTATATCTTAGGTTCAGTTGATGAAGATAATAAATTTTTCGTTGAGATAAGAATTATAGAGGATACAATCTTAACTCATTAATCATAAAAAATTTTCATTTAGGTGTTATCGCATGAACTAAAAAAAAGCTCGATCCAATTACTGAGCATCACGTAAATTAAAATTTTTATATCTTAGGTACGATTGATGAAGATAATAAATTTTTCGTTGAGATAAGAATTATGGAGGATACAATCTCAACTCATTAATCATAGAAAATTTTTATCAAGATACTATCACATGAACCAAAAAAAGCTCAATTCAATTACTGAGTATCAGCTAAATGAAATCTTGTATATCTTAGGTACGGTTGATGAAGATAATAAATTGTTTGTTTAAATAAGAATTATGGATGATTCAATCTTAACTCATTAATCATAGAAAATTTTTATCAAGATACTATCACATGAACCAAAAAAAACCTCGATCCAATTACTGAATATCAGCTAAATGAAAATTTGTATATCTTAGGTACGGTTGATGAAGATAATAAATTTTTTGTTGAAATAAGAATTATGGATGATACAATCTTAACTCATTAATCATAACAAATTTGTATCAAGTGAAAACATTTTTCCCAAGATAGAAACAATTCACTTGTGTTATTAATAAAAAACCCTATAATAAATGCCAACTAAATATGAGAACTTTTTGCAAACCTTGCTAGCATCTGACAACAGGGCTATAAGGGATTCCTACATTAAGAATGGCCTTCTTAAAAACACTATACGTTTTTTATTTTTGTTCATCTACAACGTGATTTTATGTTTGCAATAAAATATAATACACAAAAGTGTTTAAATGTATTAATAAGAACTGTCAAAAATATAAACAACCAATAGCATACGTTCTGAGAGTGTTTTTTACAATTTTAATTTGTCATTTAAAAACCTACTTGAATGAATTTACAGGTTTTAAAAGAAGTAGCAAAATTATGAGTCTAGAAAGGAATTGAGTCCGTCGAAAAATACTTGTATTAAAATTTTATGCGCCATTAAGAAAGTGTTTTGAAAAATATTTAATTCAAAAACCAATAAGATTAGACGGTGGCGGTCTAAAATTTAAATCGATGAAAGTTTATTTTGTCACAAGCCCAAAAAGCATAAGGAAAAGCTTCGGATGTCCAAGTATGGGTATTCTGGTTGATGGACATAAGTTTCACTCCAGTAAAAGGATATATTACTGTTGTTCTAAATCGTTCAGCTGCAATACTCATGCAAATCATAAAGCAAATATGGTTGATCGGGACTGTAATTCACATTGATGACTGGTCTGGTCACATTAATATATCAATGGATCTTTATTTTATTCATTTGAAAGTTAACCACTCGCTCCACTTTGTTCAGATTAAAATCACAGTACATACCCAACATGTCTAGTCATATTAAGCCAGACAAAAACAAAGAGGTAAATAAATCAAAGTTATTTAAAAAAGATTTATTAGTCTTATTTTTGGGATTATATGTAGAGGGATGATACATATGGGGATCCTTTTGAAAAAAAAATTTGAGCTTATAAGAAACCACTTTGACATTAATACAACCTATTAAATAAAGGATTTCAATAATATTTTTTACTAAATATTTATTTTCAGGGCCTGGGGAAATCTCAACTTGTATAATTCAGGGATATTTCGTCATTTGATCCAAAAAATTTTATCATGATAGTATAACAAGTTGTGAAAAATACGCGCAATTCAAATACACCTATAAGGTAAATGAAATTTGTATATCTTAGGTACAGTTGATGAAGATAAAAAATTTTATGAGAAGATTAAGAAGGATAGAAACTCAAAGCATTAATAACAAAAAATTTTTATTTTGGCAACATCACACGAACTAAAAATATGACTTGTTACTAATATTTGGTTGAATATCCCAAAATTTCAGTCTTAAAATGCTATACTACATACAAAAATTATGAATTCCTATATAAATAATTATACATCCGGAAAAAAAAGTTTAAAAAAACCTTTTTTTCTCTGAAATAATTAAAACAACAATCTTATTTCTCATTTTCACGCGCGCGCGAAAAAACATTTTGTAAAATAAATCCTTCTTTGTATCTTTTAGATAACAGATTTTATTATTTATTAAGATTTCATCTATAACTCAGTTAATTAATTTCCATGATTCAAAAGTTTTGTTAGAATCTTATTAAATTATATTGAATTTAAAGAAAAAAATGTATCCTAGTAATATATATATTAATTTGTTTATAGTGCATAATTAGTATAATCCTCATTTTAAAAGATTAAAAAATATCCTCATCGGCAAAACGAAATAAGAAGAATTTAATATTTTGTGGTTGTAATGCAGAAGGTTAAAAATACGCTATTCCCTAAATTATTTAATTACAATTTTTATGGTTTAAAAAATTATAATTTCCAATCTAGGATTTATAATATTGATGACCATAACGAGTAATATATGATGTATTGCTAGATACCAAAGTTTGTATGAACGTATTTATAACCAAGAATCTAAATCGATTAGTAGGAATAAAGATATTGACTTTAATTTTTATTTAAGGAATAAAAAAGAAGGGTATTATATAAATTAAATATAGTCGGGTTGCCACAACAATATTAAGCTGGAATATCGCAGGTATAAATAACTGTTACAAAGTAAGTATTTGTTTAATAATTAGAATTTATCCCATGATTTATTTTCCGCTAGGAATGATCTGGATATAATATGTTTACAAGATTTGAAGTGTAGAATTAAAGATTTGCCATATAAAGTTTGTTTATTAAAGTTTCTTAGTTTATTCAATTTATAAAGTCTAACAATTATTACTTTTATATGAATGAAAATGGATTTAAAACATATTTCGATGGAGTTTGGTAATTTTATTAATTCTTAATAGCTTAATAACCAAGAAAAAACCTATTAATGTATATTTTGACTTTTGTAAGTTAAAATTTAAATTAAAAGTTAATTTATATGATGATTATAATAGAGGCCAAGTTATTACTGCTGAGTTTAATGAGTTTTTTCTAGTTAATTTTAGTATTTTTCGTTTTAAATATATAGCCATACCCAATCCTTCAAAAAACAACAATGAAGAATCATATCATAAAATTTTAATCAAAAGATTACATCTTCTACTCGAAAATATGAAGTTGAAAAAAAAGATTTACTTAACAGGTGCATTTCGTTTTGCTTTAAGAAAAGAAGGTTTTTTAAAATTTAACTTCATTATTTAGATATTGCGCCTGAATTGAGACAACATAACTTTACGTTTGGTTCTTTAAAAGACAGAATAGAAATATTAAGGATAATAGATAATAATGGGTTGACTGATGGACTTGCAAGCTGTAAGAAAAATCAAAATAATATCCTTTTTTGCACGAATTTAAAAGTGTACATTATAATTATTATAAATTTTAGAATACAGAATTATATTTTTTTACCAAGAGAAGATGTATCTAAAATATTTGATTGTAATATATTAACAAATGTTCCAAATTGTTCAAATTCACCATTAATATTGGCTTTAGCAAATGATATCAAATGATTACAAACTATTATCATTTATTAAAATTTTAACACCTAATATTGTATCACGCTATTTAAAATGTTTTTAAATACCGTCTTTAAAGGAAAATATTACTTTTAATTTGATACATAATTTCAATTATTAATCAAGTTTATGATGTTAAAATAATAAATTTTAAAGGTAATTTAAGCTCAAAAAGCTCTTATGATATGAACTACTAAAAGAACGAATTTACAAATTATTGTTATAGATCTATTAAAAGAATTGAAAAATTACCGGAGAATAATTCTTATAAAGTCAAATCGTTTTTACGTACTATGGGAAATAAAAATTAAAACTATTTAATAAATTAGCACTAAAAATAGTAATTATGAAATAACCTATTAACAATAAGGTAATCTTAATGACTGTTTATTCCAAATTAATACAAACATGATGCATTTATAAAGTATAAAATTTATAGTAATGAACTATGTATTTTTCAACAATTTGAAACCACTATGATAGTGTAATTAAGTTATAACTAGAAAAAAATTTTTTACAAGCAACAAGAAATTAATTGCTTTTAGATATTTAGATATATAAATACATTTTTAAAAATTGATTTAGTTTTGAAATAGATGCTTGTTCTTAATTAACACGTTTATCTTGAAATAAATATTATTTTAAATTTAGATATTATCTTGAGTTTTCTCTGTTTTTCATATGATGATGAATTTCGAAATTTACATCTTGGTGTGCTGTCTTTAATATTATATTATCTTATTATGAAGCAGTGAATGTGAATAATTATACTTCATTATAAATAAATGATCAATATGAGGAATAAAAAACTTTTTTTGATAGTTATTCCATCCATGTTAACATTATTAAGATTTTTATGCTGTAAAAACTTAGTGTAAAAAAAATTATATATTAATTGTTAGTTACATTTCATTTAAAGAAAGATTGGGCGGGAAAGCCATAAAAACGCTGATTTCCATACATTCTCCTTTATTTTGAGATAAAGCTTTATTTCTTTTTTCTATAACATAATATGAGTGCTTTGAGCAAATCTTTATCATTAGATTCTTCAACATTATAGTAATACAGATAAATGTATAATTCTGATATATTTCTAAACTATGTATTAGCAAGACACTTTAAATTTGTGATTGAAGATAAAATATTTTAATTTCCAAAAAAAATTATGATGCTTTCATTAGTTTTTATTATTAAAATGTATAGTAGTACCACTTTAATACTTAAAATCAATATGAAGTTTCTGATTTAAGTATTAACTATGATATATGTTTTATACTATCATACTTAAATTGAGTAAAAGGGATGGAATTCTTGGATCAGTTAAAAAAGAGCAATATGGGGTTTTTTTTAATTAATTTAAATTGATTTGCAAATGGAACCATAAAAATAATTTGTTTTACGAAAGTCTTAATTTAATTTAATTTATTGGTGCTTTTTAACTTTTTACAGATTTTGGGGCTTTTAAACTGTTACAGATTTTGGAATTTTTCAACTTTTATAGATTTTTAAGGTTTTTTAATTTTTCCAGATTTGGGGGTTTTTAACTGTTACAGATTTCGGCTTTTTAACTGTTTACAGATTTTGGGGCTTTTTAATTGTTACAGATTTTAGAGCTTTCTAAATGTTACAGATTTTAGGGTTTTTTAACTGTTACAGATTTTTAAGGTTTTTTTATTTTTCCAGATTTTTAAGGTTTTAAACTGTTACAGATAACGGCTTTTTAACTATTACAGATTTTAGGGTTTTTTACTGTTACAGATTTTGGAGATTTTAATTGTTACAGATTTTGGGGCTTTCTAACTGTTACAGATTTTTGGGTTTTTTAACTGTGACAGATTTTGGCTTTTTAACTATTACAGATTTTAGGGTTTTTTAATTGTTACAGATTTTGGAAATTTTTAATTGTTACAGATTTTTGAACTTTCTAAATGTTACAGATTTGGGTCTTTTTAACTGTTACAGATATTAGAGCTTTTTTAACTGTTACATATTTTGGGGTTTTTCAACTGTTACAGATTTTGGAATTTTTCAACTTTTACAGATTTTGGGGCTTTTTAACTGTTACAGATTTTGGGGCTTTCTATATGTTACAGATTTTAAGGCTTTCTAAATGTTATAGATTTTGAGTCTGTATAAATGTTATAGATATTGGGTCTTTTTAAATGTTACAGATTTTAGGGTTTTGAAATGTTACAGATTTTGGAGTTTTTCAACTTATATAGATTTGGCCTTTTTAACTCTTACAGATATTAGGGCTTTTTAACTGTTACAGATCTTGGGGCTTTTTTACTTTTACAGATTTTGGCTTTTTAACTGTTACAGATTTTGGGGCAATCTAAATGTTATAGATTTTGGGGCTTTCTAAATGTTATAGATTTTGGGTCTTTTTAAATGTTATAGATATTGAGTCTTTTTAACTGTTACAGATTTTAGGGTTTCTTAAATGTTGCAGATTTTGGAGTTTTTCAACTTTTATAGATTTGGCCTTTTTAACTGTTACAGAAATTAGGACTTTTAAACTGTTACAGATTTTGGGGCTTTTTTACTGTTACCGATTTTGGGCTTTCAAACTGTTACAGATTTTTGAGGTTTTTTAATTTTTCCATATATTGGGGGTTTTTAACTGTTACAGATTTTGGCTTTTTAACTGTTTACAGATTTTGGGGCTTTTTAACTGTTACAGAAATTAGGACTTTTAAACTGTTACAGATTTTGGGGCTTTTTTTACTGTTACCGATTTTGGGCTTTCAAACTGTTATAGATTTTTGAGGTTTTTTAATTTTTTCATATATTGGGGGTTTTTAACTGTTACAGATTTCGGCTTTTTAACTGTTTACAGATTTTGGGGCTTTTTAATTGTTACAGATTTCAGAGCTTTCTAAATGTTACAAAATTTAGGGTTTTTAAATGTTACAGATTTTAGGGCTTTTTTACTTTTACAGATTTTAAGGCTTTTTAACTGTTACAGATTTTAAGGCTTTCTAAATGTTATAGATTTTGGGTCTTTTTAAATTTTATAGATATTGAGTGTTTTTAACTGTTACAGATTTCATGGTTTCTTAAATGTTGCAGATTTTGGAGTTTTTCAACTTTTATAGATTTAGCCTTTTTAACTGTTACAGATTTTATGGCTTTTTTACTGTTACCGATTTTGGGCTTTCAAACTGTTACAGATTTTTGAGGTTTTTTAATTTTTCCATATATTTGGGGTTTTTAACTGTTACAGATTTCGGCTTTTTAATTATTACAGATTTTAGGGTTTTTACACTGCTACAGATTTTAGGGATTTTTAATTGTTATAGATTTTGAGGCTTCCTAAATGTTACAGATTTTTGCAACTTTCTAAATGTTATAGATTCGGGTCTTTTTAACTGTTGCAGATATTAGAGCTTTTTTAACTGTTACAGATTTTGGGGTTTTTTAACTATCACAGATTATAGAATTTTTCAACTTTTACAGATTTTTGGGTTTTTCAACTGTTACAGATTTTGGAGTTTTTTAACTTTTATAGATTTGGCCTTTTTAACTGTTACAGATTTTAGGGCTTTCTAAATGTTATAGATTTTTGGTCTTTTTAACTATTACAGATTTTAGGAGTTTTACAATGTTACAGATTTTAGAGTTTTTCAACTTTTATAGATTTGGCCTTTTTTAACTGTTACAGATTTTGGGGCTTTTTTACTGTAACAGATTTTGGGGCTTTTTAACTTTTACAAATATAGGCTTTTTAACTGTTACATATTTTGGGGCTTTTTAACTTTTACAGATTTTAGAGCTTTTCAACTTTTATAGATTTGGCCTTTTTAACTGTTTCAGATTTCGCCTTTTTACTGTTACAGATATTAGGGCTTTCTAACTGTTACAGATTTTGGCGCTTTTTAACTGTTACAGATTTTGGAGTTTTTTAACTTTTATAGATTTGGCCTTTTTAACTGTTACAGATTTTAGGGCTTTCTAAATGTTATAGATTTTTGGTCTTTTTAACTATTACAGATTTTAGGGGTTTTACAATGTTACAGATTTTAGAGTTTTTCAACTTTTATAGATTTGGCCTTTTTTAACTGTTACAGATTTTGGGGCTTTTTTACTGTTACAGATTTTGGGGCTTTTTAACTTTTACAAATTTAGGCTTTTTAACTGTTGAAGAATTTGGGGCTTTCTAACTGTTACAGATTTTAGGGTTTTTTAACTTTTACAGATTCTGGCGTTTTTCAACTTTCATATATTTGGCCTTTTTATCTGTTACAGATTTCGCCTTTTTAACTGTTACAGATATTAGGGCTTTCTAACTGTTACAGATTTTGGCGCTTTTTAACTTTGACAGATTTTATATCTTTTTAACTGTTATAGATTTTTACGCTTTTTAATTGTTACAGATTTCGGCCCTTATTAACTCATCAAAAGTTTCAAAGATTATAAAATTATTTTTTTGAATATTTTTCTAAAATTTAATAATTCACTAATATTAAGTTATTAAATATTTTACTACTAGATGAATCTTTCGAAAGCATATGTCGTATATGCTTTACTTAAAGGATCAAAAATCCTATTTTGCCCCACTCAAAAAAAATTATTATAGAAACATAAGGTGTAAATGTATATTAATTATAATAATATGAAAACAATGGTTTTAAGCATGATTATTATTCCAAAAAAAATAATATGCCGACCTTGAGAATAACCTGTACTATATGAATTTCAACAAAAACTATTCACAAGGCTAATAAAAAACATATTGTATAATTAGAAAAATTAATTCAATTGAATGAAAAATTAATTAAATACATATTTACTGTAAGAATTTTTATTTATCAAACAGATATAGAGTTTTTTCGATCATTAACGACACTTTCTCGGTCATTAATGACAAAATATAAAAAAAAAATATATTTTCTCAAATAATAACGACACTTTCTAGATAATTAACGAAAAAAACAAGGAACCCATGAATAATGGAAATGAAACGCTACCAAACGATAGCATTAAAGAGGAAGAATATAATGAAAATACAAATGAAGGCAGAAAAAGACGGCGAATATTACAGTCACAATGCGCAGCAAATTCCAATCACTATCTTAATGGTGTACAAAAATTTACTATAGATGAGATTAAGAACATCTCAAAAATGAATGTAATTGGAATAATCGAAATTCTTTTGATAAAAGGCAGAATTAATGAGCACGCTCGCGGTGGTGATATGCGGACGAAACTTTCAGCAGAAAAAAGGGATCATTTCAATTTAAGGTAGACCAAAATTCGACAATTTTCTTGCGTTGTCTAAAAAAGTGAGTACTTGGCGAGTTTCTCAATTCAAAAAGCCTTTCTACAATTGATAATTGTTTTCGAAGCTTTCCTTATACTTTAAAGAATGCAGTAAATATGCCCGAAAGAAGAAATTGTTACGGTTGGAAAAAGATTTGTTTATGCAAAAAATTGTCATAATATGCATCTAAACTTTGAGGATAAGCGATTTAATTTTATTAATCAAGTTGGATTTTGTGTTTCAACTAGAACGAAAAAGAGTAGATCATTGATTGCATTATCCCTCTATGTCTTAACACCTTTATAAGAAGTACGAACATATCAATGATAGGCCGCTGAATGGTATTGACTTCAAAAATTATTTACTGGCTTTCAAGCCTTAGTATTTTGATGCTGGTATTTTTAACCCTGTGTTTGTTGTGGATAATGCTAGAATTCACCATTTTAATGGGTTAAGAGAAGTTCTGTAGGTAAATGATATAATAATTGAATACCTTTAACTATATTCTCCTTTTTTGAATCTAATTTAAAACTATATTTCAAAGTGGAAAAATTATGTGATTCGGTGTGGCGCGAGAGATGAAAGGGAACTGATTGTTTTTATTGGTCGAGGTTTTGAAGGTGTAACGGAAAGTGATTGTGATGATTATTTTCGAAAAATGATAAAGTATGTTGAGCGATTGAGGCTTCGTGAATTGGTTTATGAGTAAAATATAGTTGTGAAATTTTAAGATGTTTTTATTAGAATCTTATTTTTAGGTTGTGTTTTAATTTTCACGTAATTTTTTTTAAAATAATGTTATTGAGCCTTTGTAGTTAATAATGAAGAAAGCGTCATTAGTAATGGAGTAAGTGTGCTAAATGATCGAGATAGTGTAGTTATTAATAAAGAAAAGTTTTTGTTTTTTTATTTTATTATATTCTGTCGTTAATGATCAAAAACCCCTATAAATGCAAAATTTGATTATATTTGACACATATTTTAAAAAATTGATGTACGAGTACCTACTAAAAGTAATTTTAAATAAATCTATCTAAAAGCTATGAACAACGAATGATAATATCAAAATAAAAATTACATAACGTATTATTGGTTAGTGAATTTAATCCTAGATACAAACTGGATATTTACTAAAATCTAAGAAAAGTTGAGAATTGAAAAATTATTACTTTATATAGTTTTTCTGATAACAAGTAAGAAGTAAAATCTTAAAGATAATATTTTGTATAAAATTGAAAGATTACAATTTCCTTATAATTTATACGAAGAATAATATAATTTTTTACAATGTTTTTAATTATTTTTTTACCTGAATTATCTATTGACAATTTCTTTTCTCCGTTGCTATATTAGTACTTCAAAAAACTCAAATTTATAATTTTTTAAGATGTAGCAACAAGATAAATATAATCTAAGCAAGTTTTCATTTTCTGGGTATACACTTCGAACATCTGGTGCCATATTTACTAAAATAGTAAGATTTAAATTATTTTTACGAAATAACATTATTTCTGTATTTTCTGAGGATAAACATTCTTTTATAAGCTTACACGATGTCATCTCATTATTTATCTACATAAAATTAATTTTAATTATAAAAAGATTTTGTTATGGATATTCTATACAATCTTTTCTATTTGTTTAGACATTTGAAGTTGATAGATGTATAATATAAATTTAAAAAGCTTGAAAATAGTTGAAACTAATCAAATTTAAAAAAAAAGTTAAATTTAATATAAAATATTGAATTTTCAAGTTTTGATAGACTACAAAAAGAACTATAAAGAAATTTATTGTACTCTATTTACCTTTTTGAGTATCCGGTTTCTTCATTTCATCAGTAACATTAATTTAAGAAATTTAGATATCAACTAATTCAGACTTCTACTATAATGAAGTCTATAACCCAAAAGATACTAAAGTTTTTTTTGGTTTATTCGAATAAACTTTGAACATAAAAACAAAAATTTGAACTTTTTTAATAGCAACCATCAAGAAAAACCCATTTTTACACTCAAAATTATCACAAGTTATAAAACATTATAAAAGCATAAAGCTAATATGTTTTCAACCAAACAGCTTTAAAAGTACTAATTTTTGCTAGAATTAAGAGAAAAACAACTAAATCTATTATAATATAAAATGTGACTAATTAAAAACTTTGTTTAGCTGTTAAATACAGGTTTTATATAGCTCCTAGATACAAAAAATATTTTTAGACATTTCTTTTAAGATAAAAATTAATCAGACTCTAAGAAAAACTATTTGCTAATAAGGATCTAGTTATTCAAGTGTTTTCTGAATATTTGTATTAAATGGTAGTAATTTAGAATTATTTAAATCATTACCCTTTTGAACTGATTTTAGAGCATATATAAAAGTGAGTTATATCTAATTTATTTTATGTTACAAGTCATATATTTAGAAACTGAATAGTGTATACCAAAAAGTAAATATTACGAATCTATACATTAGAGAATATTAAATCAGTTATTTAAGTTATAAATATGAGTTGAAACTAATTTTAGCACTTCATATTTTTATTAAAAAATAGCTCTAATAAATCTCTAAAGTAATTAAATAATGGTGTATAAATTTTATATTTTTTTGTTCAAATTATCAGCAAAATATTTGAAAAACTTAACAATTTATAAAGAATGTTTCCAAATTGATTCCCTAAAACTTTCGTTTTACCAAGAATTATAAACTTTTCCAAATTTATTACTAAAACAAATTTTTTGAAACAATAATTAAAATGATTTATATTAAATGATTACGATTAAAGTGTAGTATATGGAGGTAATTTTTGTTTTTATTTATTTGAGAATGTCACAAATATTAAAATACTAGCTAAAAAATTTATAACATTTATGCATAATTGTGCAGAGACAAACATAGTAACTTTTTGACGAAATATAATTAATCAATAGCACTCTATTTATGTGAAAAATCACTATTAAATGTAAAAAAGAGTTTTTCAGAATAAAAATAAATTATATGAAATAATCTGTTAATATAAATCGATATACAACTTTAAAGAACATTATTTAAGTCTTAAATACACATATATATAATAAAATCAATGTAAATTGGTTTTAAATATAGAAACTAAAAGTACATACATAGTTGAAACTTTAGTATTATTAAGTAAATTGATTTTATAAACGTCGAAACAACTAGAAAAAGCAATTAATAATGTTTCATTTGAAGATCAATAAAATCGGGATTTAATAATTATTAAACAATAAAGTGATTAATTGAAATGATATCAACTTTTTGAATTAGTCTGATTATAATACTATTTTAATATAAAATATAGCGAGAATTAGTAAAATTTACTCTTCCCTTTTTCTACACATGCATAGTTTTAAATATTAAAACGGCAATTAGAAATATGGCAACAATTAATGAAATAAAGTGTTAATTAAAAATTTAGATCGAATGAGATTCCTTTTTAAATATTAAAATTGAAGTTTGATAACATAATACCATTTTTAAATTAAGTAAGTTTTGTGGTTTGTAAGAATTTTATTTTAGGATTTGTATTTATGCTATTTTCAAACTATAATTACATTTATTTTTAACATATATTGTACATATAACCAAAGTAAGACGAAATAATTTGTCTCAACTTTATGTTCTTTTTTAAAATTATTTTATATTTTATATCAAAAATAAGCATTTTTTCCGATGTCATGTATTCTTTTAAATATAATATTATTAATTTTGCATATATCATTCAAGAATTAATAAAAACATTTATTTAAAAACATTGTTTCTTTTTTAAGTTAAGTCATTCCATTTAAATAAATACTTTTGAATGTCAAATTTTTATATCTGAACTTGAACTATATACTAAAAAATAGTTGTAAAATGGACAAAACAAGTTAAAAATGTAAAATATATTTAAAAAATGTATTAGATTATTTATAAAGGTCTGAATGTACCTTAGAACCTATATATTATATTTCAAAGATTTGAAATTATGGTTGCGGCTCTAAGATAAAATACGGTTTACAATTATTTTATTATGCTAAAATTGTAAATCCGAATTCATATATAAATAGTTTAAGAAACTTTTCTAATTTTTTTTATTTTGCATATAATTTTACATAAAAGTATCTTCATGTTTTTGTATATTAAATAATTTTACTGAATTTTCTCTGTTCTCTAATATGATTTTAGTTACAACTATACTGATAAAATAAAAAAGAAAATAAATATAACAAAATGATACCTCAATTTAAAATAGAAATTTTTTAAAAAATTAAATTTTTATTCATATTTGTAAAAAAAAATTATTCGTAACATTGCATAATTTAGTTCATTAGATTTTCACTATTAATTTGTATTAAAGTAATTCTATAAAAAATTAAATTATTTTATTATGTCAATTATTAGATAGTAAAAATATTTTTAAAAAATAAATAAAATTAATTATACAAAAGTTGGATCAATTGCCATTTTTTCCTCCCGCTAAGAATATAAAGAGCCTGCTATAAAATATTAGATAAAAGATAAACAATAAATAATGTTAAATTAAATTTTAAATTTCATCTCAGTAGGTTATTAAAAACGCTTGTTTTCCACACCCATTCATTCTAATACAACATCCATTCATTCAAATAACATCATTTTTTCACCAAGAACACCCTTCTTCTTTTTTATTATCTGCTTCAGCCTGGTCCAAAAAGATTCTATATTTTGCGTATAAACACCGGACACTGGGTCAACAAAATAAATTCTGTGTTTGACTGCTAAATATTTTAATCCCATAGAGGCAATATTTTTATAAGCTGCCCATTTATCACTATCTATAATTGAACCTTTTTGGCAAACACTTTGAATAAAAGGTAAAAGTGTTGGCGCACTTCTATCAGGTTAAATTATAAGAAAGATGTTAGACGGGAAAAACGAAGTATCGGCGATACCAAATACTCATATTTCAGACTCTATTGCCCTACCTTGATGGTACTTGGGTTTATGCCTTAATAGACTTTTATCTTTTTGACATATAACACCCGGTCCACCGAGTGTAATTGGATTACAGTTAAAATATTCAACAAAACGTATTCTTGGATCACCAAAAAAGTTAGTTAAGACTTTTCTGATATCAATTTCTTGACGTATGTCTACATCTGTCTGTGCAAGTGTCCATTTCCACAACAATTTTAATCCTGCTTTTAAACAAAATTTATATCGTTCAAAGTTGGAATTTTCTCTCACACTTATGTATTTTTGATATTATGTACAATCACTGGTCATACAACGAAAAGCAAAGCAATCTCTATTCCTTTTATAAGGAACTAAATTGCAGCTGCTAAAGCAAAATTGACAAATGTAGACATTCATTTAAATTCTGTTTTGTTATAGGTACTAAATCACGCTTTTGATACTTCCCAAGCATAATCTTTTAATTACCTGAGTGTACACGTTAGGCGTAAAATAATTTCAAGGATTTGAAAGATTTTAATCTTTTTAATAAATTTGGATTTAAAATTAACAATTCCGTTTTCCCCCCTGGGGGAAATACGTAATTTATTCCAAAAGTTAATATCAAAAATAAATAAACATGAATATATTTTTTATACGTCTTTTATCAGTTAAAATATATAAAAAATGTTGTATTTCAAATTAAATATTAAAAATTAATTAAAATGGTTATATACAAAATTTAATATTAAAGAATAGTAAAAATGTTTATACACAAAAATAAATATTAAAAATGAATAAAAATGTTTATATACAAAATTTGATATTAAAAATCAATAAAAATGTTTGTATACAAAATTTAATATAAAAAGTCGATAAAAAATTAATTTATTTTTAACACCATTTTTAAATAGATCAAATAATTTTTTAAATAATTAAAAATTTATTTATTTTAAATTTAATATAAAAAATCAATAAAAAATTAATTTATTTTTTACAGGTCTATTATTACTTAAAAAAATACTTTTTAAAATCAATAAAAATGTTTGTATACAAAATTTAATATTAAAGAATAGTAAAAATATATTTATTTTTAAACACCATTTTTAAATAGATCAAATAATTTTTTAAATAATTAAAAATTTATTTATTTTAAATTTAATATAAAAAATCAATAAAAAATTTATTTATTTTTTACAGGTCTATTATTAGTTAAAAAAATACTTTTTAAATTAAATAAAAATGGATGTATTTCCAATTAAATATCAAAAATGAGTAAAAATGAATAAAAATGAATTTATTTTTTAAACACCATTTTTAGATTGAATTTTTTTTAAATAAATAAAAATTTATGTACAGTATGTTAAAAAAACGGATCACTCATTGTGAATCTTTCATTAAACGAATAAAAAAGAGAAGCATATATATCCAAATAAGAGCAATTTTTACATGAAATAATTGAATTTTATGTAATTATTAGGGTTCATTTGACAATAAGTCTTTTTTTTTAATTAAAAAAATTAGTATAAAAAATAAAATTCTCTATAATATTTAATATTTAATATGAAGGCCCTTTACCTCCAAAACAATATCAGCTCTTTTTTTAAAGCTCAAAGCCAATCATTGACATCTTTCTACTGGTATTATATTCCATTCTTTTATTATATTTTTTTTAATTCATTTAAATTTTTGGACTTTAACAAGCACAGCTATTCGTTTATTAAGTTGCTCAAAGTTTTTATTGGATTCATACCAAGCGATTGAGCTGACCAAGTAAGTAAATTAATATTCTGTTTTAAAAAAAATTCTTTTTCAACCTTTGAAGTATGTTTCAGGTCATTATCTTGTTGAAAAATTTAGTTATATAATCCCATTTTTTATGCCGAATCCTTAAAGATTCTTAAAGACAATATCGACAAAAATTTTTCCATCCATCTTTCCATCTATAAATACTAAATTACCGATAACGTAGTATGAAAAACACCCCATACCATGACCCGACCTCCTCCGTATTTGATATTACATGATAAATTTTTCAAATTAAGACCTTCTAAAGGTTTTTTCCATACACAAACTTTTACAACAGAATAAAAAAGGATTACATTTGATATTCATCAGAAAAAAAATATCAAATTAAGACTCTCTTCTGATATACTTGTAAATTCGTCTGATTTCTCTATCCTTACTAAAATATTTGTTGGTAATAAAAGCGGTTTTTTATAAATGAGTAAGCAAAGTATCAGCTTTATTTAGATATTGTTTCAGTGACATGAGATACTCCTTTTCTTGTTATTGTTGCAAGATTTCCAGTAACCCTTATAAGGCATAAATTTTGTTCCTTTTCAATAATTTTCATTATCATTCGAAAATCACCACTATTAATCTTCTTTGGTCTACCATTATTCTTTTTACGTGCTAAAGAATTTGTTTCTAGATATTTATTTATAGTTCTATATACAGTGCTTTGACTTATCTTCATGTTCTCTGCAATTTTTCTTTGTGAAACCATACTCTGGGAAGGAAAAATTAAGTGAGCTCTTTGAGATTCTGATATTCGTACATTAAGGGTATAAAAAATTGTCTTAATTGTCTTAAATTTAAAGTTTTTGAGGGGAAATCGTCTTTCAATTTATCAGATTTAATAAAAACATGTTTTTATTTTGTATCAATTTTTCAAAAAACGAGCATAGTTTAGTATGGTTATGTCTATAAATATTCAAAAGAACACACCGTATAGATTTAAACTTTTTAAATGTGCTTATAAACCCATTTTTTACAAAAACGATACGCACACTGTCCTATAGGTGATCCGTTTTTCTTAACAAACTGTATACTAAATTTAATAGTTTTTAAATACATTTTTAGGTAGAACAAATATTTTTTAAAAGAAATAAAAATGTTAATATCCTTTAGGTTATTTTAAGTAAATAAATATGGAGTTTTTACGCATTCAACTAAAATTCTTATAATTAGCCTATAAATACTATATTTAAGAATGTAATATAGACTTTCAACAATTAATTATTCAAATTCATTTTTTTTATTTGTAAATTTGGTTTATAAATAAGGTAAGTAATATAACCTATATTATAATTTATGAAAATCCTAGTATAAGAAAAATGTTATTCTTGATGGGATATCGTAAGAATTTAAGATTTTTGAAGTAATAACTTAAAGAAGATTTTCAATAAAAGTAAGAGACCTTCAAATTAATTTCTTTGCTGATAATAACAAATCCTGGATTTATGTGAGTAAACGATACACATTAACAAAGATATTTATTCTATATTATACACAAGTTGTAGAAATTTTCAAAAAATACTGTTGTTGTTAAATATGAAACTAGTAGGTCACTAAAATAGTTTATTCTTTAATTTTTAGTCTTAATAAACATAATAAACTTTTGTGTATTAGAAATCTTATTTAGAATACATTATGTCAGTCTTAAATGAAAATTGTTATAAAAACTATTTGTATCATTTAATAACATTATTTTATAGACCAATATATTATTTCTAGTAGTTTACTTGACTAAAATTAACTATATATTAAATGTTGTAAACATATTCAAATATGGATATAAAATATTGAAAATCTTTTGCCGAATCATAAATATCGTTGTCAGTAAAACCTTCTTTTAAATTACTAAAATATTTGATATAATTAAAAATTGTTATTTTATAAACTTTATAAATTACAAGTAGAGAATCTATGGACAAAATTAGATGAGTTATCTCTATTCAAGTTTTTTGAAAATTATAATTTTTCTGTCACAAAGTAAAAAAATCTTAATAATACAATAAAAATATCTTTTAATGGTTTTTGATATAATATTTATTATCAAGTCAATCTATATACTTTTAAATTTAGGTTAGATAGATAATTATAATGTCTTTTTTTTCTTGCTGTTACAAAATACTAGTATTATAAACTAAATTACAAGAAATATAGTATACAATGTTTAAAATAGTTTTAGGAACACTAAATTTAAATATTATCATAGTAAAACAATTAATTATAAGCTTCTAGTACATAAAAATAAAAGAATGATTTATTTAATTAAAAGTCTTGATTAATTTTATGATATTTTATATAATTTAAGTACTTGTAATAGAAATAAAATCCTGATAATTATTTTTAAAACTTTAAAAAAAAATTTAAATATTATTCACATCAAAAATCTACTTAAATAGAAAAAATTATATATCAGATGGTATCTATTTTTTTAAATCCAATATTCGTTCATGATAATTTAATATGTTAATTTGAAACTTAAAATGTTATCTTTACATTTGTATAATTTGATGGATCCTATTAAAAATAATAAAATTGATTATATTTATTCAAGAATTATGATAAAATTGAAATTATTGCTTATCTTGTACTCAAGAAATTAAACATTAAATCTAAAATGACACAATTATTAGCAGTAAGTTTATAAAATTGAAAAAAAACATATTTTGATGTATTTGACTCTGTTTATTAATATATAATTTTATTAGTAGTCGATAAAAATGCAAACAAACGTATGATCTATTCCAATCTGTTTAAACACATAAATTTATTAATAGCCAATGATAATGCAAACAAACATATTCTTTTGTATTTTACTCTGTTTATTCACATATAATTTTATTAGTATTCAATTAAAATGCAAACAAACGTATGATC
>CAKKLC010000444.1:0-15138 GCA_918559645.1 Ceratonova shasta | reverse complement strand
TATATATATATATATATATATATATATATATATATGAATAAGAAAATATAGTTTTTTTAAGACATAAAAAGATCACTCGGCTAATGCTTGATCATACTTTATTTCTTTTATCACAGGAATTACAAAATTCTTTGGAAATTGACCACAATATCAATAGAAATTTGACTTATAAAATTTTTTTTAAGTTAAATATTAAAATTCAACAGTTTATGTTCGAAAATCGTGTGCTTGTAAAAGTAATTGTTATGGTTTATCAAATTGATGAATCTATGTTTCATTATAAGCAAAAATATCATGTAGGAAAAATATCACAACTAAACAGATGGGTATTTGGAATTATTGACATTTAAACTGTTCCTTCTAAATTTTTTGTATGCATCGTACAAAATCGAACACAAAATACTCTTGAAGAAGATAATTGGTAATGTTTGTTTACCTAGTACTATTATTTAAAGTGATGATTGGAGAGTATAAGAATTTGTATTTGGAATTTGAATTTGAATATTTTCATGTAAATCACGTCGCTTAATTTTGTTGATCCTTTAACAGGTGTGCATTCACAAAATATTGAGTTGTTGTGGAGGTAATTGAGAGCTAAATTGAAGATAATAAAAGCTGTTTCTCAGCATGACTGGAAAGATTATTAAAACAAGTGAATGTGGTTGCGGAGCTATGGTAGTAGTATTGATGATTTATTTAATTTAATAAATTAATTTTCTTTTCGAATTTATTTATTAGGGAAAAAAAATTGAGATTTTTTAAAAGGTGATATTAAAAAGTAGTGATCCAAAAAAATTTCTTTCCAATCAAACCTGATAAATATATAATAAAGCTTAATGTTCATATATGGGAGATTGTAATTAAGAGGCAAGTTTTCAACAAATTTTTTTTTGATTAATTGCTTATAATTAATATTTTTATTAATAAAAATGATGTTAAATAGCAAAATTAAAATAATGGAATTTAGTGTATAACTGATATCATTTTAATATTAGTTTTAATTTATAAATGAAAATGAAATATAAAATTATGATTAACACGAATAAAAGTGTAAACATAAATAAAAATAAAGATAATTTTACTAATAGAATATTAGAACTATTTATTTAATATTATTGATATCTATAAATAAATATTAATATTAAATATAAAATTGGTAATTATTCGATACAAAGTGAAGGAAAAAAAGACAAAAGCTTTTATTTTATTTTACTAATTTATTTTAATCTTTTTTATTTTTTTTTTCAAATTTTTATATACATTATGAGGACACATTTTTATAAGACAAATATTGAACCTTTTTTGACAGGTGATTTGAGAAAATTTGATAGTCTTTTTTCATCTAATCGGAATATTTAGAACACATTTAAGGTGTTTTATGTGTAATTTTTTCATTGCTATTAAGATTTATAAAAGGAATTAAGATTTGTGTATTTTCCGCTGTATGAATAAAAATTGTCTTGTTATAAATAAAACCATAGTATGAGAAAATATTCTATTTATGAAAACTATAAATTTTATTTAAAAATCAATTTGAAGTTAGAATGGAAATGGGCTATAGATATTAAAAATTGTGAAATTATTGGTGAAATTGATATTTATGATAAAGTTTTAATTGATTTTTTTAATTATTTACGTTCGCTTTGTGAACTTTAGTAAGTTTTAAATCCCAATCAACTTGGTTGTGATGGTGTAATAGGTCAGTTTGATAAAAGCTTGTTCCGTCATAAGCCTAAATATCATAGAGGACGAAAAGCACTTAATGAAATATGGGTTTTTGGAATTTGTGATACGTCTTATGACGTGTTCTAAAATTTATTTTAAACTAGTTGAAAACCGTAATTCTGCTACTTTGATTCCTATTATATATACTATTGTGAGGCCTGGCAGTATTATACATTTTGATATGTGGCTGAGTATCGTTCGGTTTCTCAAAATTTTAAAATCATACTGTCAAACACAACTTACATTTTGTTGATCCTTCAACCAATGCTGGTACTCAAAACATTAAATTTGATTGGATTAAAGTAAAAACTCGTATTAAAACTAAATATGGTACTTTTGGCGGAAAATGCATTTATATTGAAACGAACGGATGTGGAGAAATAGTGTTTTCTAAAAATGATTTTAATAAAGTTTTACAATTAATTAAAATATAATTCTTTACTTTTATTTAACATATCTAAATATTGGTTTTTATATTTAAGGGGAAAAAACGTAAGATCCGGAAAAATTACATATTTGTAAATGATTTAAAATTGATAAATTTATCGTTTCAATTTAAAATGGAGATTAATAATAAAAAAACAAGATCTACAAAATAATATTAAAATAATAAAACAAAATTCAAATTCAAATTTAAAAATAAAAATACCTAAATATTCATAGTAAATTCATTTATTTGTTTGAAATTAATAAAAAAATAAAATTTTCTAGGTATTCAATCCTTTAAATATCAAAGAATCATTTTTATTACCTCTATTTAATTAAAAAAATTTTTAATCGTTTTACAATAGTTACAAAATTTTACCTTCATCTTAATTAAATGTCAAATAATTTAATAAATATATATTAATTGGAATCATCTTTCCTGATACAAAATTTTATTCTTAGTTTCTTATTTACATTTAATATAAACTAATAGATAAAATAAAACAGCTTATTAAATCATAAAATATTTAAAGTTGGTAAAAATTATTCATAAAAGTTTTTAAAATAAAACTACCAGCAAATAGTGCATTTTAGAAAATATTCTTATTTTTTAACTTATATAAAAAGCTTTAAAATGTAAGGAAATAAAGACAATTATAGTATTCGATTAAATTAATAAACAAAAATAACTTTTTTTTTGTAAAGTTATCACATGAAATAAAAATAAAATCCTTGATTAATATTTAACTTCAAATTCTAGATTTAAACAAATAGTTCGTGATAAATTTCAAAGGCATAATTTTAATGGGCTCATTTTTAAAATTCTAGTTATTAACCTTAAAAAAAATAAATTTTTTAAACTATTATGTATATTAGAAGTAATCTCATCCAGGGCGAATCTTACAAAGATATGAAATTGCTAAAAAATAAAAAAATTCTAATATTAGATGTAATATAAACGGTATAAATTTTTGTGTGAAAGATTTTAAACAAATAAATACTAAAAATACAGTCAATCTTATTTTTTGGCTTATTCTGGAGAACATACTTACATAATAATTAAACTCTAATTAAATATAAATATTTCTATAATATATATTATTTTCTGATTAATCAGTTTCAATAGGGTTTCAACTGCTTTTTATATATAAAAAAATTTGCGTCCCTTATAGTAAATAAATTTGATAAATTTTGATGGATTAAATTAATATGATATTTAAACAAAAATTTTTAGTTTAATAGTAATTAAAAAACTCTAAAGTTATTTTAAAATTTAGTAGACAAAATTCCAGTTCTAAACATTTATGTGTAGATATTAATGAGTTATAAATAAACTTTTAAAGTTATATAGATTTTTAAAAATAAAATTGAGAATATAAAAAAATATAACTTAGATAAAAGAATCGTTACTTTTATGTTATTAGAAAAAGTTACTCAAGTAAATATAACTAATCAAAAATTCAAACATAGTATAAGAAAGAACATTGCTTTTTTTGACAAAAAAATTTATATAATTAAATGAGAAAAATTATGCGAAGAATAAAAAATCAAATATGAAATTATACAGTTTAAGAAAATTGATGGTTTTCTTAGATTTTTTAATTATTCTTTACTAAAAAATAATAGGAAGATTCAACAAACGTTTGATAATTGTCATCTTAAACTTTGAATTCAAACTTGAACTTTATTTATAAAGATACTAAACAAACAAGATTTTTGTTGGTAAATGCATTAATTAACTTGTTTTTGCAAAAAATAAAAAATTTTAAATTGAAATTAAAAAATTGTATGATTAGATTAGCGAAAAAAATATAATCGTTCAAAACAGATTAATAAGCATATAAAGCGTAATGGTTATCAAAATAACGCAATCTTATCTAGAAGCAACTTTTGAAACACAAAATACTGAAAATAAATTTATGGCGATGTTTAAATTGATTGAAAACAATCAAACATGTACAAAATATGGATTTAATTTATCAATGTGATATGTTAAGCATAAAAAATGCATTGATAAGTATGGATGTGTGTGCAAAAGTTCTTCTATTAATATATTTTCAATTAGAAAAAACAGATCACTTAGTGAAAGTAAACTATCGTTTAAAACCATAATAAAAGTTTTTTATAAATATTTTAATGCTTTTAAACATGTTAAACATGTTAAATTTCTTATGAATTGTCGATAAATAGGGATACATCCAGAAGTTTGTGTTCGTTAGTTCGAAATTGATGTTCTATAACATGTTAAAAAACGGATTAAGAATCAGAAGAATAAGTATTGATGGTTTGTTAAAAGTTGTTGACATTGAAGAAAGCTTATTTTTAATGACGAAATATAATATAGGAAGGTTACTTGAGCAGGAATACTTTGTTGCTGGCATTCAAAGAGGGACCAGGAACATTATTTTATTCTAGTGGGAAACAAAAACGCTAATACAATAATATCAATAATTATTTTACATGTTTTACCGGTAAGTTTAATAATAACAGATGATAGGAGGGCATACCGAGCGGCATTACTTAATTTTTTAATTTTATTTCAGGATAAAATTCATAATTCATTGAATTTTGCAAACCCATTCCGACCAGAAATTCATACACAAAATATTGAAGGGTTTTAGCCAAGGTCAAAATATTTTATGTGGAAAAAGATGCAAATAAACAGGGGATCTAAAATGGAGTTCTTAATTCAATTTTTGTCGGAATATTTAATTGAAAAACGCAAAATAATCAATCTTTTGATGATTATGTCATGGTTAAACAAATCAATGTTTTATGATTATTTTAAGATTAAACGAATAAATGCTTTTATAATTATGTCAAGGTTAAACGAATCAATGTTTTGATGGTTATGACAAGGTTAAACGAATATATATTTTGATGATTATGTCCATTTTAAACAAATAAATGTTTTGATGATTATGTCAAGGTTGAACGAATAAATGTTTTGATGATTATGCAAGTTTAAACAAATAAATGTTTTGATGATTATGTCAAGGTTAAACGAATATATGTTTTGATGATTATCTCCAGTTTAAACAAATAAATGTTTTTATGATTATGTCAAGGTTAAACGAATAAATATTTTTATGGTTATGACAAGGTTAAACGAATAAATATTTTTATGGTTAAGTCAAAGTAAAAAGAATAGATGTTTGATGATTACGCAAGGTTAAACGAATAAATGTTTTGATGATTATGTCAAGGTTGAACAAATATATGTTTTGATGATTATAGTAAGGTTAAACAAATAATTTTTTTTGATGATTATGCCAAGGTTAAACGAATATATGTTTTGATGATTATGTCCAGTTTAAACAAATTATTTTTTTTGATGATTATGTCAAGGGTAAACGAATATATGTTTTGATGATTATGTCCATTTCATACAAATAAATGTTTTGATGATTACGCAAGGTTAAACAAATAAATGTTTTTATGATTATGTCAAGATTAAACGAATAAATGTTTTTATGGTTATGTCAAGGTTAAATGAATAAATGTTTTGATGATTACGCAAGGTTAAACAAATAAATGTTTTGATGATTATGGTAAGGTTAAACAAATAAATGTTTTTATGATTATGTCAAGGTTAAATGAATAAATGTTTTTATAATTACGTAAGGTTAAACAAATAAATGTTTTGATGATTATTTCAAGGTTAAACAAATAAATTTTTTTATGGTTACGCAAGGTTAAACAAATAAATGTTTTTATGATTACGCAAGGTTAAACAAATAAATGTTTTTATGATTATGTCAAGGTTAAACGAATAAATGTTTTGATGATTACGCAAGGTTAAACAAATAAATGTTTTTGATGATTATGTCAAGGTTAAACGAATAAATGTTTTGATGATTACGCAAGGTTAAACAAATAAATGTTTTTAAGGTTATGGTAAGGTTAAACAAATAAATGTATTGATGGTTATGTCAAGGTTAAACGAATAAATTTTTTTATGATTATGGTAAGGTAAAACAAATTAATGTTTTGATGGTTATGTCAAGTATAAACCAATAAATGTTTTGATGGTTACGACAAGGTTAAACGAATAAATGTATTTATGATTATGTCAAGATTAAACGAATAAATATTTTTATGGTTATGTCAAGGTTAAATGAATAAATGTTTTTATGATTATGTCAAGGTTAAATGAATAAATGTTTTTATGATTATGTCAAGGTTAAAGGAATCAATGTTTTTATGATTATGTCAAGGTTACACGAATAAATGTTTTTATGATTACGCAAGGTTAAACGAATAAATGTTTTTATGATTATGTCAAGGTTAAACGAATAAATGTTTTTATAGTTATGTCAAAGTTAAACAAATAAATTTTTTGATGATTACGCAAGGTTAAACAAATAAATTTTTTGATGGTTATGACAAGGTTAAACAAATAAATGTTTTTATGATTACGCAAGGTTAAACAAATAAATGTTTTTATGATTATGTCAAGGTTAAACGAATATATGTTTTGATGATTATCTCCAGTTTAAACAAATAAATGTTTTTATGATTATGTCAAGGTTAAACGAATAAATATTTTTATGGTTACGCAAGGTTAAACAAATATATGTTTTGATGATTATGGTAAGGTTAAACAAATAATTTTTTTTGATGATTATGGTAAGGTTAAACAAATAATTTTTTTTGATGATTATGTCAAGGTTAAACGAATATATGTTTTGATGATTATGTCAACGTTGAACGAATAAATGTTCTGATGACTACGCAAGGTTAAACAAATAAATGTTTTTATGATTATGTCAAGGTTAAATAAAATAAATGTTTTTATGATTATGTCAAGGTTAAAAAAATAAATGTTTTGATGATATCGCAAAGTTAAACAAATAAATGTTTCGATGATTATGTCAAGGTTAAACAAATAAATGTTTCGATGATTATGTCAAGGTTAAACAAATAAATGTTTTTATGATTATGTCAAGTTTAAATGAATAAATGTTTTCATGATTATGTCAAGGTTAAACGAATAAATGTTTTCATGATTATGTCAAGGTTAAACAAATTAATGTTTTTGACGATTATGTCAAGGTTAAACCAATAAATGTTTTGATGATTATTTCAAGATTAAACCAATAAATGTTTTTATGGTTATGTCAAGATTAAACCAATAAATGTTTTGATATTTATGTCAAGGTTATACGAATAAATTCTTTTATGATTATGTCAAGGTTAAACGAATAAATGTTTTTATGGAATTTATTTATTTTGTTTTTAGTTAAATCTTTTTAAATACATTTTTATTTAATTAATTTAACTAAATTTATATCAATTTAAAAAATTTTATTTTTTTCAAAAACACAATATTTTCCTTACCTAGTATTTTTTTTTATTTAAAAAAAGATTATAAGAATTTATTATATTGATTTCAAAAGAACTAAAAGCATTTATAAATAACAGCATGTAAATAAGAATAAAAATTTTAAGAAAATTATTATATTTTCATTTAAAAATTTTAAACATATTTTCAAAGATTCAGCATAAATACAAATTTTATAATATCAATAAGTTGAACTAATGGATTTTGATATTATTTTGATAAATCACCATGAACTACTTAATATAACAAGATATTTAAAATTAATTGATTAGAACATTTTAAAGATTCTTATAAAAGATATTTTGGGAATATAGTATAAAAATGACTTAAATTTTTAAAAATTGTAAAAAAATAAAAGAATTTAGAAAATAAAAATTTTATTAGAAATTTTATTTAAATGTTCACCCAAGCTATATATAGTAATTTATTGTAGACATCTTTCAAAAATATAAATTATTCTATATTGCTGCTATTTAATATTATTTTATATTTTTCTTTCTACATCTTATAATATTTTTTAAAGCTATAGTATTTCTAAGAATGCATATTTGATAGTTTTCTCTTCCTAATTAAATTTAACTCATTATATCTTGTTGATTAGCATCTATATATTCCATTATTCTTATTTTAGGATTTATCAATATAAAATTGATGGAAACATATTTTTTTTTAAAATTAATATTAACATTTGCTATTGTTAAAGGTATTTTAGAACATAAAGTAATTTCGGCACTTAAGTGCGCAACTTGAACTTAGAAGTTTTGTGTGCACTTAGTCATTTTTGTACTATTATTGTTTTTTAAATGGTGCAAATTTCATAGATTAAGCGCTTAAATGATAGGTAAAAGTTGAATATTATCCATAAGATACAAAAAGTTAATTCACATAGTAAAAGAGCAATTGCAAGAGAGTACTCTGTAAGTGAAAGTGCGATAAGAAAGTTATGGAATCAAAAGGAAGAAATACTAAAAATAACAGAAACCTTTCCTGAATCTACAAGAATTTCTTCATTCAATGTCACTCATACTCACTTCCTGTTTTAAAATATAAGCTCTTTTCAAGGATGGATGTAATAAGACTTTTAAAGCTAGATATTCCTCTAACTATAGTTATTGCAAAAGCGGTTGAAATTGCGGAATCACTTTTTATTGACAAAAATGATTTCAAAGCTTCATGAAGATTGTTTGAAAAATTTAGAATGCAAAAAGGAATTAAATCAGTTCTTTTATGTGGAGAAAGAGCTGAAGTCGCCAAAGCAGATCCGCATTTACTAAGAAATTAAAACAATTTATACGATTTTATAAAAAAGTATCCACCTGCAAGTATCTAAAATATGGATGAGAAAGGATTTTTTTATTGCATTTTGCCAAGATACTCATTACTAATAACAAATAAAAATGTATCAACTGTCCGAGGAAAAAAAGTCAAAAGATCGATTGACCTTAGTTTTTTGTGCTAACTCCGTTAGTTCTAATAAGATTCCATTCCTAATTATTGTAAAAAGTAAAATACCTACGTGCAGTATTGGTAAACAGTAGTCAGTTCCTTATTGTTATAAAGGAAAAGCTTGGATTGATCAAGCTACCTGGGAGGTATGGTTTTATATGGGATTTGTTCCAGATGTAATCAAAACATACTGGAAGACCTGTATTATTATTAATAGACAATGCACCAAGACATTTTAAAAGTTTTGAAAAAAATGGTATTTTAGTTAAGTTTTTCCACCAAACTGCACTAGCTGGAACACAATTATGTAAATAGGTAATAATAATTTGTTTAAAATTACGGTATAAATTTCTATATCTACAAGAAGTTCTGAAGTTTAATGATCTTCTTGATGATGAAAAATAAATACTGTGAAATCATGCTACGCTTCTTAGAAGAGGTTCTGCTGGAGTCAAATACGGTAATCTTGCTCACATAATACATGCTGCAAAGTACATAAAAGAGCTTCGGATAGTATCTTGTCCATTTCTATTGAAAATTGTTTTAGAAAAGCAGATTTAAGCATTTAGAATTTTGATGATACAAATTTTATAGAAGAAACCAACTTTATGGAATAAAGTAATGATTAAGAAGGAATATTAGGCTCTAGTGTAGTTTCCTACCCCCATTTTTTTATTCAATTCAAGTAAATTCCTATTTAAAAATATGATCACAAATAAAAAAATATAAAAATTTTTAATAAATTGTATTATTCTTAAAGTTAAGAATATAAACCTAAGAATACTATTTTGAAGGTAAAGAATAAATGGCTATAATTCCTCAAAGACTTGACAGAATTTAAAAATTTGAAAAGGGTATATTTTATCTCAGAATGGATATCATATTATTGTAATAAAAAAAAGGGGTAGGAAACTACACTAGCGCCAAAATATTAAATCTTATAAATGAAATTTCTCTTATTAATGTAAATGATATTAAAGAATAAATTTATGTCGACGATTCGACATCTGCTGAGTACACAGAAGTTATTAAAGATGAGATTAATGATCTTATTGATAAGATGAATAACAATAAGTGCAAATATGAAGAATCTACTGATGAATAAGAAGATGCAAATGATTATTTTAGTGATTTAGAAGATAGTATAACATCCTCAATCGGTTATCAACAAGTATTTTTCCTCATATTATCTTTAGGACAGAAATATTGCACCCTTCTCTAATTTCTAAGTCTCATGCATATTACGACGATTTTAAAACTGCTTACGAAAAAGTGGTCTGTTGCTTTAAAAATTCGACATGGCGAGATTGAATAGAATGCAGCAAACCAAAAATTTAATTAACAATATAAGATTTTTTTAAATAATCAAATAAAATTCTATAAATGTTGAACATGCAATTTTCTAGTATCCCCTGAGCACTTAAACGCAATACGTACTTTAAAAATGCCCACTTAAGCGCGAGATTACTGTAATTGGATATTATTCAAAAATTCCTTATTTTATTATAATTAGAAGTTTATAAAATTACCTTGCATTGATACATTTGAATTATTTCCTTGAAAATTATCTTAATAATGTAGTTATCAATTAATCCAAAGAATATTAAAACAAAAAAAAAATTTATGTATATTTATCGAATTAATATTATAACAAAATTATTTACTACAAATTATTTTCTTTTTAATTAATTGATACGATTATGGGTTCTTCAGATAAGATAATATTTTTAACTTTTTGATAAACAAAATGAATATAAATAGATTAACTGGTTTTAAGGTTTAAAATTAAAATGTTATATTATTTTGTATTTTTTTCATAATTAACATATCTACGAAAGCTTATTTGAGTATAAAGTTGAGTAATTATTATTAACTAAGTTCTTATATAATACTAGTTTAAAAGCTAATCAAAATATATATTATTTAAAGTAAAAATTTTAACATATTTGTTTCAACCTCAAGTTATTTGACTTTTTATCTACATCATTATGAAATTTAATGAAACTCAAATTTTTATATAATTCGACCGAAAATTAAATTTATTTATCCTTCTTTTAAAAAAAAGGACTAAATAAAAAAATTTTATTAGGGAGACTTGGAACTAATAAAAAACCTTAATGATCACAATTAATCAAATATAAAACTAAGCCATTAATTTTATTCACAAGGAATTAGTAATGAATAATTTTATTAAGATGTTTGATATATACATCTTTATACATCAAATTATAAAATAATGTCAAACTTAATTTTTAATTTAGTTTTACATTTTCAATTTGCTTATTAAAGCTTAAACAAAAGTTTATAATTTTTTAATAAACTTTCCTTTTTTCAACATTGTTAACTCATACGCCATCCATAATGCAGCTGTTAGCATTAATAAGGCACCAAATTGATGAGAAGATGCATCTTTTGGTTGAGCTCCATTAACCAGTGTTTGAACTCCAATTAATAATTGATACACACTGGAAGCAATCAATAAATTAGCACTTCTTAGTAATCTAATACATCCATGTTGATTAATCAATACATTTGAAGCAGCCAAAATGGATAAAAGCACTGTCAAATGACCAAGTATTCTATGAATGAATTGGGCCATAACAGGATTATCTAAAAAATTTTTCCACATTGGCTCAATATCTGTAATATCTGGTGGTATCCAATTACCTTCCATTTTTGGGTAAGTATTATAAATGGTTCCTGCATCTAAACCAGCCACTATCCCACCATAAAAACAAGTGAGAAAAATTGCTGTAAGACATATGTGAGAAGATATAAACATGGCTTTAGGAATATTTACGGTTGTAGATGGGATGACTGTGGCTTGACCTAATAATAGTTCAATGCTTTTCCATGTAGTTAGTGAATATAGAGTAAGAGCTAAAAGTAGGTGTGAAGTAAGCCTATATTGGCTAACACCAGGTTCCCCATGTGAACTCATAGTTTCTTCTTTCAACCCACTTTTAACCATATACCAACCTAATAAGCCTTGTAATAGGACCAGGATATTATAAATCACAACTCTTCCCTTTAAAGGTCCCAAACGATTTTTATACCAGAAATACGCGGAAGGCAGAAGGAATACCAGTCCAGTTACTCGAGCCCACATTCTATGGAAGTATTCAAGAAAGAAAATTTCCTTAAATTTTTCAAATGTTATATTATTGCTTGATAGTTTATATTCAGGGAATTCTTTGTATTCTTCATATAAAGGAGTCCATTCTTTGTCACCCCTAGGAAGATATATTCCCGATAAAGGTTTCCATGATACAATTGATAACCCTGCATTTTTCAACCTAGTATAACCACCTATTAATATAGCCCCTGCTGTCATAAAACTGCACACACCTAGCCATATACCAATATGTTTTTGATGTTTCTCATTCACAATACGGGTTATAGAACTGTCTGTAAATTTACGTTGGAAAATTTTATTTTGCATTTTTGGAATAAAATTATTGCCACCATAATATAACTTAACTTTTGGTGTTATGTTATTTATTGATTTAAGAAAAGAATTCGTTAAAAACATTATTTCCCGAAAGGTTACGAGTTCGTATCTACCGTGACAACTGATGAAAGATAAAAAAAAGAACATAGAGTTTGTTTTACATCCAGCAGGAACTGAAAGTGATCATTTTGTTCTAGAACCAACAAATAAAGTTTCAGAAGTAATTTTTGAATTGGATTTATAGAATTATTTAAATAAGAAAGAATCATTGTTAAAACATCCTTACGAATATGGAATGTAAGTTTTTTATCCAGAAATTTTATTTATTATTATTCCTAGTCATTTTTAAATTTTTGTTCGATAATCTTATATATAATTAACTTAACAATGAATTTATTAAATAAATTTATTTTTTATTTATACTAACTTAATTTATATTATATTTTGTTAAAAATTATAAATGTATAAGGATAAAATACATTTTATTATAATTAATTTAAAAAAAGTTATTAATGAAATTTGTAATACTTTATAATATAGATATTGGTTGAATTCACAAATAATTTTTGTATTTTAATATATTTAAAACTCTTAAAAATCATTTTATTAAATAAAAATTATATTTTCCTATAATATGAATATTAGTATTTTACTTATATATATAATTATTAAAAAAATGTTATATAGATATAAAATATTTATTTAATTATTAATTCAATATTAATTTAAATTTTTATGTTAATATTTGTAGATGTTTGATTTAAAAAGTTTAAATTAAGAAAAATTATATTATTTAATTTAATGAAGTTTTATTTTATTACTTATTCATTATTATTAATAAATATATATTCTATCATTAATTCAATATATTATTATTTTATTTATTAAAATAAATTTTATCACTTATTCATTATTATTAATAAATATAAAAATATATATTCTATAATTTATTCAATATATTATTATTTAATTTATTAAAATAAATTTTATTACTTATTCATTATTAGTAATAAATATATATTCTATCATTAATTCAATATATTATTATTTAATTTATTAAAATAAATTTTATTACTTATTCATTAATAGTAATAAATATATAGATACATTCTATCACTTATTCAATATATTCTTATTTAATTTATTAAAATAAATTTTATTACTTATTCATATATATTATTACTTATTCACTATATTTGTATATTTCAATTGACGTTTTCAACATACTAGATAAATATGTTATAATATTTTATAAATAAATAATTTTTTTTAAATTTTTATTAGTAAATCTAAAAATGATGATTATTATACATTTAAACAAATGGAAATTGATTTTTTAAATGATGATACCATTGAAACTATTGAAAACGTATTTCTAATATTAATTAAATAAGGAAGATAAAACTACATTAGATATTTTTACTAAAAACGGGATTGACTTTGATGAATCTGTTGATGAAATGGAGGATGATTTTGTTATTAAAGTATTTAAATAAATAATATTAGGGGTTTCAAGATGGTGATAATTCTTCTGCATCTGGTAGAAAGTTTAGAAATAAAAATTGTGCTCCTTCATCATTATTTTCTGCTAGCATGACAAATAGAAGCAAAGGATTGACTAATCTGGACGATTGTTTCGATGTTGTAATATTTTATAATTTTTATGTAGTTACTTAAAGAATATAATATGGATAATTTTAAAGATACTTCTAGTGATTCAGACATGTCTATTTTAGAAGAATTTGATTCGTCATTAGAATCCATTAGTGATGGAAGTGATGTTAAAATAAGAAGAATTCAAATAAAAAGTACCAAATTTGCAAAATTTCTTCAAATTAATGATAGAAAATACAAAGAGTACTACCTTATTTATTTTTAGTGAACTTCATAATGATGTTAAAGACATTACTCTTGATTTGTTTCAAAATATGTCAAGTAAAGACGATGAAGAATACGATATAAATCAAAAATTTACTAAAATTGATTTAAATGCAAAGGAGCAACTAGAAAATAATTTTGATTTTAAACCTAGTGTTATATATGCTCCTAAAAAGGTAAATATATAAATATATATTTTGTTAGAATAGAATCAAATATGTATATAGCCAATCATCAGTTGTTTCTACAGACGATTTTGAAGATATGGATATTAAGGACGCAAAAATTAGATTGGAACAATTAAATTCAAATTTAAAATCCCTAAATAAAGAGGATAAGAAATTAAGAAAAAAATTAATGAAATATTTTAAGCATGTAAATAAAATAATCTAATTTTAGTTACGTAAAATCGAAAAAAAAGATAATAAGGTAAATTTTTCCAAGCAGAAAAGTAGATTGGAAAAATCAATGATAAACTCTCAACTTAATAAAGGAAAAAAAATATAACTTGTATATTGCAACATTAAAAAATTAAAAATATAGTTTAGTGGGCCTGTTATTTAAAGTTGTTTTATTCTATTTGGAATACACTGAAATCTGAAAGATTATCAATTAAGAAATTAAAATTTCTCTGTTTAATGAGATCGATTGCCTAAAGATTATAAATTTGATATTTAAATCTAATTTTTTCTGCAAAAACACTAAACTTGCTAGTATGATAATTCCTTAGGTTATTGTCCAGAACGGTTCAGCGACAAAACCGCGCCGACAAAATTGCGAAGTATGTTTTCCGACAAAATCGCGTTGACAAAATGGCGCCGACAAAATCGCGATAAAAAATACAATATCAATTAATTAAAATCTTGTG
>CAKKLC010000438.1:28456-38463 GCA_918559645.1 Ceratonova shasta | reverse complement strand
GACCCAAGTGATGGAGCAGCCATAACACGGTGTTTAGGAAACAACGCGAAGTTACAAAAGTTAAAATTTTTGGGCTGGAAGTACAAACACTATTTCCGTTTAAACAGTAAGCCCGCAGATCTTGCGGATATCTCGGTTTAAAAACATTTCCGTGAATCGTACGTTGTTTCTAGGAAATGAGAATACCCTTTTTATACTGCTAAAAACACTACGTCTAATCTGCTGAAGCATCTGACTACTGTTCACTTGACCACGCAATTAAACCTAACTGATGACGGTGACGGTAATGAAAATATCAAACAAACATCATGTAAACAAGTGAAATTAAAAGACTATGCAAAAAAGACATTTACACCAATCACCTTGGTAAGACTTCAATATCTGTTGGCTGCCTACATTAATAAAGATGTCAAGCCAATATCGACAGTCGAGTCACCAGCTTTTAAACACTTATTAGTGAACTGAGTTAACTTGCCTTTCCCAGTAGGTAAACAATGACCAATATAATTGATGCTCATTTTGAACAAATGAACACCAAGCTTGATGATCAGTTACTTGAAGTAGCATATTTATACATTACTGCAGATATCTGTTCGGCCAACAACAAAAGTTTTGTTGGAATTCCGCTCATAGGATAGATTCGAAGACACTCATTAGACAGAAAGCTGCTTTGACCTATTGTCAATTCACCAGGCGGCATATTTATAATGCTATAGCAGGAAAGATTTTTGAAGTTCGTTCGGAATACAGATAAGTGTCAAATCTCAGTCCTACAGTAACCGTTAATGAATCAAACATTGTGGAGGCCTTCTCCGTTTTTCCTCAATTTCCTGAAAATTTTCCTACTAATGCTGCTGTAGAAAATTAGAACGATGAGGATAGTACTTTGGTAGATAATGAGGAGCTCCACTCACTTTTATTATATTACAAGAAACCTCACGACATCTAACAACACTAACTAAGAAGCAGAGCTTACACTTTCTCAACATAAAAGATGCGCTTCCCACACACTTAATCTAATTAGTAAGAATACAGATAAAACTATGTCTGAAGGTACTGAAAGGCTTACGTACAGAAGTGACATAACTAAGTGTTCGGCACTTTAGAATAAAGCTAGTCGCTCATATTCGGCTGCCAACATTATTAAACAGCATGCTAAAATGAAGCTTGTTATTCCAACAGAAACCCGCTGGAATTCACAGTTTAATGCTGTTTGTAAAATCTTATCAATAAATCAGCCAAACCTCAATAAGATTTGCAATAAACCTGATGTAAAGTGCTTCACTGGCAAATAGCTTTCCCTTCTTGACCAATATAAAACCATATTAAAACCATTGGCAGAAGCTCTCGATCTTTTAAATGGTGAATTATTTTGTCATTATGGTACACTCTTTCAGTCCTGCACACCCTACGGAAAAAATTGACAAGTACAAAAGAGAAAGGACTGAAGTTAGTTTCTGGACTAGCTGATGCAATTATTGCAGCTGTTTAAAAATGATTTGATGTAATACTACATGACAAGATGGCCATGCTGGCAGCTGTTTCTAACCCCTGTATTAAAGCAATTTGGACACAAAGTATTATAGAAAAACAAGAGCTGAGAACGCTGCTTTTAGCAGAGATGCAAAAACAACTTCAATCCAAATAGTAGTACTGGCAGCCATGTTGCTAGTACTAGTACTGGGAGTACCAAAACACGTTTTTTTGACTTTGAAGACGATACATGTACAGTTACAGAGGACATAGAGACTGAGCTCAATTACTATTTAAGATTATGCAAAGGCATCGATGGGCTCCATCATTAACCGAAAGTGAAGAACATTTTTGTGCAGTACAACATAATTCTATCATCAAGTGCTGCTGTGGATCGTCTGTTCAGTCTAGGGGGACCTGTTCTAACCCCCAAAACTAACCGCCTGACAGATACTAGATTTTAAAAACTTCTCTTAATGAGATAAAACAAACATTTGTCTTAGTTCATTATATTTTATTGTTGACAGTGTACAAGAAAGACGTCAATTTTTGATGAATTATTTCTAGGTTGTAGAACTAAGTAGATTTGGCACAGATCATGAGACAAGACAATACGAGCTATAAACTTTATTTACTTAACTTTATAGCAGTTTCTATCCTTTTTTGTTGTTGTTACTTTTATATGTATTGTTTTAAAGGGGATTTGTGTTCACAAATTAGTCAATATAAGCGAGAAGGTTAACAATGTGACATTTTAAGTAATATATAACTTATTACTTTTATTACCAAGTAATAAGTAATACAATAATATTACTTTTTGGGAAAGTAATATGTAATAAGTAATATATTATTTTGAAGTAATATTGTACAACACTGATGATGGGGTTAATTTCTTATTTTTTGTTTGTAATATTACTGTATATTTTTTTACGGCTCCTCATGTTGCTTCCATTTTATTAGTATAAAAACCATTTTGATTTACAAATTCTTTTTCATGTACTATAATATCATTTTCATAATCTTCCATATTTTAATTAGAGTATCCTTTGCACCCATCAGTAACAATAAAAGAATATTCTTCAACATTTTCTTTTATTATATTTATTAATTTTGTGTTGTTTCTAACTTCGGTTAAGCACATAAATACATTAATATTCTCATCAACCCCTCCAAAAACCCAAATGTTTTGATTTACAAAAATCCTTCCACCTTCATATTTTCTTTTTGCTATTCTTAATTCATAAATTTGTACCACAATTTCAACTCCACCTATTTTTTCTTTTAATAAATTAATAATTTCAATATATTTCTCTTATGTAATTTTTCCAATCAACAATGGTATGATCTGAATTTATTTTCAATTGATTTTTAGTATTTTCTTGATTTATATTTATATTAAAAACTTCAAAAGATAATTAAGTCCATATTTGATACAAAGCTAAATGGGAATCTTCCAAAAAAGTTCCATTTGTAATAGACAGTCTTTTTTTGCATTTTATTAAGCTAAATGGGAATCTTCAAAAAAAGTTTCATTTCTAATAGATAGTCTTTTTTTGCATTTTATTAAGCTAAATGGGAATCTTCAAAAAAAGTTCCATTTGTAATAGACACTCTTTTTTTGCATTTTATTAAGCTAAATGGGAATCTTCAAAAAAAGTTTCATTTTTAATAGACAGTCTTTTTTTGCATTTTATTAAGCTAAATGGGAATCTTCAAAAAAAGTTTCATTTCTAATAGATAGTCTTTTTTGCATTTTATTAAGCTAAATAGGAATCTTTAAAAAAAGTTTCATTTTTAATAGACAGTCTTTTTTTGCATTTTATTAAGCTAAATGGGAATCTTCAAAAAAAGTATCATTTCTATTAGATAGTCTTTTTTTGCATTTTATTAAGCTAAATGGGAATCTTCAAAAAAAGTTTCATTTCTAATAGATAGTCTTTTTATGCATTTTATTAAGCTAAATGGGAATCTTCAAAAAAAGTTTCATTTTTAATAGACAGTGTTTTTTTACATTTTATAAAGCTAAATGGGAATCTTAAAAAAAAGTTCCATTTCTAATAGATAGTCTTTTTTTGCATTTTATTTAGCTAAATGGGAATCTTCAAAAAAAGTTTCATTTCTAATAGATAGTCTTTTTTTGCATTTTATTAAGCTAAATGGGAATCTTCAGAAAAAGTTTCATTTCTAATAGATAGTCTTTTTTTGCATTTTATTAACCTAAATGGGAATCTTCAAAAAAAGTTCCATCTCTAATAGACAGTCTTTTTTTGCATTTTATTAAGCTAAATGGGAATCTTCAAAAAAAGTTTCATTTCTAATATATGGCCTTTTTTAACATGCTATGCATCTAAAAATATAACCATCAATGCTTGTATTGTATTTTTGGATATTCATAATTTTAATACACATTTAACAAGTACGTGTTTTAGGGAATAAACCTACATTTTTTAAAAAATTAATTGTTTTTAATGTTGAATTTTTTAATTCTGATAAATCAAATATCAAAAAATATTCTATATTATCATGATTAAAATTTTTAATGCTAGAAGTTTTTCGCAGGCGCAGTAAGGGATCTTAAAGTGCATTTTAGCCATTTTAGCCATTTAAGTATATATTTAGATTTTATTATACTGAAAATATTAAATTTACAAAATAATTTATACAGGATTAAAAGATTAACGATCATTGGTAACTTTTATGAAATTGATAACTGGTTATAAATTGATTTAAAAAAAATATGTCCGAAATTATATAAAAAATGGTGAATATTTTATTATTAAATATAAAGTTAAAAAATTAATTATTTTATTGTAAATAAGTATTTGTGGATATAAAAAAAATCAAAATATCGTGTTCCTAACAATATAAAACTTCGAGTCTTTTAAAATATTAAGCAATTAAAAAAGTGGTAAGAATTAACTTTGGAGGGCTCCGTCCACTTGCGCAAAATATATAATTACATTAGATATGAAAAATTAATATAATATTATATAAAAAAAATATTCTCAAAGCTTTTCCGTACAAATATTCACATATATACTCCCATTGGTGTGGGCTTCAATATGTGCATTTTCCCTTCAAAAATCTTTTTAAAAGAAGCCAAAAATTCTTCACATTCTGTGTGTGGAGATTTTTAAAATCTGGAAACACAAAATTGTCTTCATGTATTATTACCCTATGTAAATATCCTTAAGTTGTTTAGTCCATTATATGGAGTCCAACTATCAGAATAAATTGAAGTTCGTGGTGCGATTTTTGTCAATATTATTTCCTCCAACGTTTCTTTTTTCCTACCGGGAACAAATTCCACAAAGAACTTGCTATGTCCTGTGTCTCTTTGTACTCCTACAAATAACCATTGTTATTCCAACTCTCTACCTCTTCCATACTTTCTTCTTACAATTAAGATTTCATCAATTTCGACAATAGATCCAACTCCGCCTATTTGCTCTTGTGAATTTGACAGCACATATGTAACACATATTTTCCTAATAAATCTAAACCAGTCTATTAATGTTTTGTTATTAAAATTACATTCAGATAATATAAGCCATTGTGGATATCTTTTTGACCAAAGATGAAGTAATAGTGTAAGATCTTTTAAACTCAAGTGGGATTTCGAAAAGAATGATCCAGACCTAATGGAAATCTTTTTTCTGTATTCTTTTAAAGAAGAACGCCAGATTTCCTTTTCTATGTTGTGGTGTGATACTATTGATAGATTGATGAAGCAGTATTCACAAAGAAGGTTTGATTTTAATAATTTTTTTGTTCTCATCAAAGAATGTAATGAATCTTCGTTATTTATAAGTTCAATTACTTCTAACATTAACATTTTGGCGCAAGCACACGGCCCAAAGTACATTTTTACCAAAAAAGTTATATATTATTAATAACATTAAAGTATTTTAAGAGTTAACAATACAATAAGAAATTGTTGAGGGAAGTATTAAGACAGTTTCTTGAATCAAAATTTATGAAAAAATGTTCGAAAATGGATTTATAACATAAAATTTTAGAAATTTATACAATTAAATTTTAGTTTGAGGTAGAAAAGTACATTTTAGACTTGGTATGTATAAATTTAGGTTCTCTCGGAATATACTCCCGTTTTGAAAAATAAATTAAATATGATTGGAATTTATTAAAGTTTTATATAACAAATTAAATTAAGGGTAATAGTAAGAAATAAAAGACTTTTAATTGTAAACTAAGATAGTGTTTATAGTGTTGAAACTATCAAATACATTAAAATATCTGAACGATTAATAGATGAAAACTGCTTGACAAATGAAAACACGAGTATATTTTAGGAAAAATAAATTTAATTTAAAATAGTAGTTTTGTATGGACTGTGACGGATCCGCAACGAGCTTACTTAAAAGTAAAAAATATTTGGAACGTTATTATTGGTTGTGTAAGCTTTTATAAAAAATTGAAAATCTAAAGAAAGGGATCATTTTTTGATGATCATAGGTTAAATTTCATAACAATCTTATAATATATTATAGTTATCTTAAAAACGAAGAATATTACTATATTTCATTTGATCTTGGAATAAATAGTGACACTGCAATTTCCGATTGCTAGACCATAAGAGATTATTTTTTGTGGTTTATGGAATGAAAATGAAAGAATAGGTAGAATTGATGAAGAAAAAAATCCGATAATTGTAGAAATGGATAAATCGTTATTTTTCAAACAGAAATACAATCGGGAAGAGTAAATGAGTCAGAATGGAGGGTTAGAGAAGTAGAAAAAACTAGGTAAATACTTTATGGTGCCAGTGATTTCTAGAAATACTTCTAGCATAGCAAGAGTCATCTTTGAAAACGTAATTCCCTGGACTAAAATAGTTACAGATGAGTGGAAAGTATATTCTGCTGCAGTTAGGGAACTTTCAAATTATAGTCATGCCTCATTAAAACGTATTATTAAGTACGTGCATCGTCAAGATCCTACTGCTAATACTCAGAAAATTTAGGGCATGTGGTCACTGGCTAAATTTTTCTTGAGCGTGCGAATAGGAACAAAAATTAATACAAGAGGGCTATATTTGGTGCAGTTACTGTGTTCTTTTAAATTGAAAAAAACGAAAAAGATAAATAAGTTGATAATTTTAATCTTATTTTATTTATTTTATTTTTCGAAACGTCAGTCTATACCACAAGAAACTATATTTAATTATGCACGGCAAAAAGAACGTACATAAGATATTTTTTATTACTAAGAACCACCTTTAAAAACTTTAAATTAAAGATAAACGGAATTAAAGATAAATGTATTTTTACAATTAAAAGTTTACAGTAGGGAAAAATGTCGCCCATATTTTATTTCAAATTTCACAGTTCAAGAGCTGATTAGTGAAATAAGATATTTTAACTTGTAGATATATGCTTTTTTAATGTTTTTTTAAAACAGGAGGTGAAATTCTGACTGTTTGTCTAAATGAACAACAAAATTCTTAAATAAATGAAGATTGATGCCCAATTCTTATTAAATTGTGTCTGGTATCTAAAGAGAAACAAAATAATTTTTTTTTATAAGTTTCTACATATAAATCATCAAATTTTGTAACATCTTTAATTAAAGAAAATGTGGAAAGAAGAACAAGAATAATAATTTATGCCTATTTAGGGTATAATGAGTTTAAAAGTATTGTCTTTACATTTAAAATTTTGAACTATAGTTAGAAATTTTATGATCAGAGGTCAAAACTCTATTTATACAAATAATATTAAATGAATATAGAGAGATTTAAAAATAATTTATTTTATAACAATATTAACTGCTTAAAAAATTACATTTTAGGATTTTCGGTATTAATTTATTTATAAAATTATTTTGTTTAATATTTTACAAAAAAATCACATATTTATTGGAAAACCCTAAAAATTATTAAAAAATATATTTTCAGTTACATTTTTATTTATTACAATAATACGGTCAGTATAGTTTCTTACATATTATAAACATACATAAGTATATTATAATGAAGTTAGAGATCTTGTATAGTTTCCACATTCTATTATTTCTCTATATAATTGGGAAATAATTATAAATTTTTATTAATGAGTGATATATATTTTGGCCTTTAAAATATCAAATTTTAACTCTATGGATATTATCCGCTGTCATAGTATACAGAAATCAGTTAATTGGTTTTGAATAAGTTTAGAGGGTAACCTTTTCTTATTAATAATTCTCAAATTATAAAATCTTATTATTAAGCAAGATTATTGTCTATATAAATTGTCTAACTCTTGTTTGATTTTTGATTTATAAATGTGAAACAAACTTTCTTAAGTTACTTTAAGTCTAAGAATTAATAATCAAGGACTAGAATTCAACTGAATTTTTATAAAGTCGCATTTTTCTGTTCTTTCCTAATAAAAGAAAAATTTATTCAAGATTTGATTTTTAAGAGCTAAATATACATAAATAGAAATTTCTAATAATAAATTATCAAAAGTAAGTGTTATTTTCAACTATATTTTTTTTAGCTAAATATAGTAGTTTCTGATCAGTTAAAAAAAAGCTAAAAATTGTAATTGTTCAACAAAACACCAAGAAATAAATTTTAATTAAATTAAGAATTTCATAAAACAATTTATTCTTATGGTTTCATTTCCAAATAAATTCTGATCTGTAGTTTGAAATTGTTATCGCAATATTATTATAAAATTTCTGTTGGTTGACAAGTTAGGTGTAAATAAAATTCTTATTGATACTTAAAAAATCCTCAGAGTGAAGATATTAAAATGAAAATATAAAGAATTATAAACATATAATAAAAAATTTATAAAGTTTGTAGTTTTTGAATCGTAATATTAAAAAATTAAAATGGTTTTTTAACATCAAATTATTACACAGATTGCTTATCATAAGAAATAAATGGTAAAACTATAATGAATATCATAATTTTGGTTATTTACTTAAAAAATTGATTATTTTATTTTTAAAGATTTAATAGACTGATATTTATTCTCAGCCAATTTGAAATCATTGAAAAATAGGAATTTATTTCTTTTTGAATATAGCTTTTAATTTTTGGATTATGTTTAGCTGTATACTTTCATTCATCTAAATTTAAAAACAATATGACTAAATTAGATTGATGGTAGTTTTAATTTTTATTTTACTAATTAATTTTTTTAATTACATTAAATTCAAAATTAGTTGATCTAAAACTAGAAACTTTGATTCTTAAAATGTTTCTTTTTTCAAATTAGATCCTTTGATTTATAATCATTCATTTTCAAATATACTGCATCTTGATATAAACTTACATATTGGTGTCTCATGTTTTATTTAAAAGTAAAAATATTTTTTAAATTGATTGGTTGTAAAGTCTTAGCTTAATGTTCAAAAAACATGTTGCCTTTTCTTACCCTTTAAAAAGTATAAATTATTTTTGATTTCATCTATTTACAAAACTATATATACTTCTTCACTAAATTTCAAAAATAAATTTACATTATTTTATAATTTTGAAAATACAGACATGTGTACTTAGGTTTTTAATGATTCCTAAATTTGTTTTAAATTATTGATGATATTATTTTAAGTATCAAAAAATTTGTTACATTTATGTAATAAAGTTATATTGAAATTATTATCACTTTGTTTGCAAGAATATTATATAAAATAAATTTCTATATAAATGGTAAATAAATAAAAAGGTCTAATTCTAAGATATTTGATTTGGATAAATTTAAACAAAAATATCTTTAAATTACTAGAAAATATTACCTGAATTTAATAGTATTATCTTATTATAATTAAAAAAATACATTTGATTATACTGTTAATAAGGATATACTAAAAATAAATTGAAATTGATTAAAAAATGTCAAATTTATCAAATAATATGGAATCCTATTAAGTTTAGAAATTTCTAATGGATTAATGAACTTAATAAAATACAAGCAATACTAGTACATAGTGAAAACCGTAATCATTTGTTTTAATTTAAGAATAGTATGAATAAGTAGTTAATTGTTACAAATTAAACATTCTTGTTTTTAAATATTATATGTGAGCGCTTTTGCATAACATTTATTTCATGATAATTTTTTTGATGTCTTGGCGAATATAAATATCTTATAAAGGAAAATTACAAATTAGTAAGGATTCCGGAAATAAATTAGCAACTATAGTATGAGAAGAAAATTCAAATAGAAAATTTAGTTAATTAATTAATTTATGAATGTATGTATGTATGTATGTATGTATGTATGAATGTATGTATGTATGTATGTATGTATGTATTTATGTATATATGTATGTATAATTTTATGAATGTATGAGTCGATGTATGTATGTGTGTATGTATACATTTTTTTGTACGTATGTATGTATGTATGTATGTTTGTGTATGTATATATACATTTTTGTATATGTATGTATGTATGTGTGTGTATGTATGTATGTATTTATGTATGTGTGTATGTGTGTATGAATGTATGTATGTATGTATGTATGTATGTATGTATGTATGTATGTATGTATGTATGTATGTATGAATGTATGTA
>CAKKLC010000438.1:12967-27839 GCA_918559645.1 Ceratonova shasta | reverse complement strand
ATGTATGTATGTATGTATGTATGTATGTATGTATGTATGTATGTATGATTGTATGTATGTATGATTGTATGATTGTATGTATGTATGAATGTATGTATGTATGTATGAATGTATGTATGTATGTAGTATGAATGTATGAATGTATTATTGTATGTATGTATGAATGTATGAATGTATGATTGTATGATTGTATGATTGTATGTATGTATGATTGTATGAATGTATGTATGTAGTATGTATGTATGATTGTATGATTGTATGTATGTATGAATGTATGAATGTATGTATGATTGTATGATTGTATGAATGATTGTATGTATGTATGTATGATTGTATGAATGTATGTATGTATGATTGTATGTATGAATGTATCTATGTATGTATGAATGAATGAATGTATGTATGAATGAATGAATGTATGTATGAATGTATGATTGTATGTATGTATGAATGTATGATTGTATGAATGATTGTATGTATGTATGTATGAGTATGTATGTATGTATGTATGTATGTATGTATGTATGTATGTATGTATGTATGTATGTATGTATGTATGTATGTATGTATGTATGTATGTGTGTATGTATGTATGTATGTATGTATGTATGTATGTATGTATGTATGTATGTATGTATATTTGTATGTATGTATGTATGTATATATGTATGTATGTATGTATGTATGTATGTATGTATGTATGTATGCATGTATATATGTATGTATGTATGTATGTATGTATGAATATATGTATGTATGAATGAATGTATGATTGTATGTATGTATGTATGTATGTATGTATGTATGATTGTATGCTTGTATGATTGTATGCTTGTATGAATGTATATATGTATGATTGTATGTACGATTGTATGTATGATTGTTTGATTGATTGCTAATTGTTATTTTATACCAACATACGAAGATCAAATAATTAATTTGTAATAAATGGTTTGTAAAAATAAACTGAAAATTAATTTTTTATCTTTTTTGCATTCTCATGTTTGAAATCTGGAAAACAAAAAAATAAGCAAAATATTAAATCACATGGAATCTCTGTGTGTTAAAAGAAACTAGTTGGATGTGAAAAGAATAAAAATTTAGAGATATTTTTGTGATAAGAAATTATAATCTGCCTACCAAAAAGATTTGGAAATATACATGTAAATCTAATGAAGATAAAAATAAATGATTAATAACAGAAAACAAACAATTAAAAAAAGAAATGTACCAATTGACAAATAAAATTTTTTTAATTATTTTACTAATGAAAATTTAAATTTTAAAATATTATGTTTTCGAAAAATTAACATAAATTAATAAACTTTGAGCTTATTGTAAAATTATTATGTATTTAAGAAAAAACTACATTAAATCACTAAAAGATTATTTATCATAAATTTAAAGTATTTACTAAAGTCAAATCGACTTTTAGAGTATGATTCTTATGTAAGTTTGAAATGGTTTATTCTTAGTATATGTCTGGATCTAGTAAAATTTATTTTGTTAAATGGCATATTCTAGTATTTCCTAACGCAATTTTATCATATCATAACTAATTAATATTATTTGATTGGAAAATTTACACTGTTGGTCACAATTATAATTCAAGATATATCTATAGTGTTGAAATAAGAAATTATTGTTACTAATTTTGAACAAACCTCGATAAATTCGGGAATAGTTTTAATAATTTTGCAAGATTTTAGTATTTATTCCAAGATTGGTATATTTATAGTGTTGAAATAAGAAATTATTGTTACTAATTTTGAACAAACCTCGATAAATTCAGGACAAGTTTTAACAAAATTAGCTAGATTTTAGTGTTTATTCCATGATTTTTATACGTACAGTTTTAAAATATGGCATTATTGTTAATAATTTTGAACAATCCTTGATAAATTCGGGAATAATTTTAACAATTTTGCAAGATTTTAGTGTTTATTCCAAGATTGGTATATGTATAATGTTGAAATAAGAATTTATTGTTACTAATTTTGAACAAACGTTGATAAATTCAGGACAAGTTTTAACAAAATTAGAAAGATTTTAGTGTTTATTCCAAGATTGTTTTACATATAATGTTGAAATAAGAAATTATTGTTACTAATTTTGAACAAATCTTGATAAATTTGGGAATAGTTTTAACAATTTAGCTAGTTTTTAGTGTTTTTTCCAAGATTGGTACACATGTAGCGTTGAAATATGACATTATTGTTACTAATTTTGAACAAACATTGATATATTCGGGATAAATTTTAACAATTTAGATAGATTTAGTGTTTTTTCCACTATGGTGAATACCTTTGTTGAAGTTTCAAAATTGTGGACTGGTTGAACATTATAGAAATAATTTTCATGTTATGAAAATTTTTAGTTTCTATTTTAATATTCAATTTATTAAACAAACTAGTCTTAATTAATCGTATCAATTCCTAACTGCCATTCCAATAACAACGTTCATTGAGAATTTTTTGCAATTTGTTTATATTACAAAAAAAGTTTAAAAATACTGTAAATTTTATTCACTGTTTTATTATAAATGTAAGTCTTTGATAGAATTAAAAATCATATATGATCAGCAATTCATTCTACTGAGGTTTGGTAACGTCAATTTAATATTTTAGTAATATCTAAAAACACCATTTTGGAAAGGTTTATTGACCGTATTAGACAAATAGTAATTAAAATGAGGGAAAAAGTAGGATAAATGTAGGATTTAAAATTTCGCATTTTGAAATCTGTAGTACGAAACGTGGGAAAAAATTAAAACTTAAAATTTATGTAGAAAATGAAAAAATATTGAACACTAAAGATATTTTTTCATTTTTTTACAATATCAACAAACAAAAGATTGAAAATAAATGTCTATTGTACGATTTATAGTTCTTGGGTTAATATTTTTTAGACTAATTTTTAGTTTTTTCTATTTTGGTTAACAGGAATAAAGTAATTAATTTATTTATCTATGATTGATCAGATCATATCTATTTTATATGTAACTATAATTTATTTAAATTTTATTAATTTCAATAATTATATGAAAATTTCTCATATTTCAAACAAGTTAAATTAAAAATTAAATTATACTAGAATTTATTGAGAAACAGAAATCATACTTTTTAAATGATTTTCATCTGTAATATTAAATTGAATATAATATTTGTCATGTAAATCATATCATTAGACTGTAAAAGATCATCATAATACTTTTAAATAATAAGATATGTGCATAAATTATGAAAATTAACTTAAATCGATAATTTATAGCATAAAGCAATTTTTGAAAGAATAAATGAATCTATTTTTTAAGATTTCTGGAAGGTTCTGTATCTAATACATTTATTAATTTTAAAAATTGCAGATAAGGTTTTGCATTTTAGGTTTGAATATATTATTATCATATTTGTTATTACACATTAAGAAATCTGAGTTCATTAGTTTATTATTATAAGTATACATTTTTTGAAGTTTTTAGAAGAACAAACCAACAGAAAACTAGATTAATTAAAGATCAAAGTTTTAATAAATATTTATATTCATTTTTCTCTTTTCTTAAAAATGTTGGAAATGGAAAGTAGATGTCAAAAAAAATATTTTAAGATTTTTGGATCAACATAACAGTTGACTTTTAAAAATTAATATCCTTGCCAAATCAAGATGAAAAGTACGAATTAGTTTCAAAACTTTCAGATTTTAACGAATTTTATGGTTAAAAGAATAAAATATCTAACCACGAATTCTTAAATTTCTTAATTGCATTACGAACTTACATTTAGTTGCGAAAAAGGAAGCTATGGAAGGTTACGCGTGGCGTTGTAAATTTTAACAATACTAGATAATATTTCCATTTAAAAGCATTTGAAATGAAGGTTATTTAAAATACATCAAATTTTATCTTATAGTTTTACTGAAAATTATATTTTATTGGTCCAAAGACCTACAAAAATTTCAAATTTTAAAAATTGTAAATATTTATAATTCTGCTTCACCAAAGGTAGAAAAATTGCTGATTCAACTAATTAAAAGTTGTTTTGAAGAAAATCCTTTAAAACTTGATGGCTTAGTAAGATATAGTCAAATTGACGAGTCTAATGAATTTTAAAGTAAAAAGTTATGTAGCAGGTAACTTTTACCTGTAAATTCGGTGTTTTTGAATTGTAGATACGGAATTTTCACCTGCATTGGGATACGCATGTATCATACCTGATCTTTGTACTAACATACTACTTCAAATTATTAGTAATGTCGTGAGAGAATGAACAACAGTAGTGAGTAATTAATGGAGATCATATATCTCTATAAGAGAACTGTTGGGGTTGAATCACTTTACTTTGTGTCCAAAAGGAAATTTTGTGTACACAGATTTATTAATACATACCTAAAATGTTAAAAAGCTATTATAGTCGTCTTTAATATGAATTGAAAAAAATGAAAGGATTATTAGCCTCAAGAATTGATGATTTTTAAAGTATTTTTATGGGGAAAAAAAATTATAAAATAATTATGAAGGAGTAATTAAACTAATTAAAATTTAAATATTTTTTTTTAAATTTGTTATTATCAAAAAAATAGTTGTTACTATTTTCGTTATAAAAAAAACAGTTGTTACTATTTCCGTTATAAAAAAAACAGTTGTTACTATTTCCGTTATAAAAAAGAACAGTTGTTACTATTTTCGTTATAAAAAAAACAGTTGTTACTATTTCCGTTATAAAAAAAACAGTTGTTACTATTTTCGTTATAAAAAAAGTTGTTACTATTTTCGTTATAAAAAAAACAGTTGTTACTATTTTCGTTATAAAAAAACAGTTGTTACTATTTTCGTTATAAAAAAACAGTTTTTACTATTTTCGTTATAAAAAAACAGTTTTTACTATTTTCGTTATAAAAAAAACAGTTGTTACTATTTTCGTTATAAAAAAACAGTTGTTACCATTTTCGTTATAAAAAAGCAGTTGTTACCATTTTCGTTATAAAAAAAACAGTTTTTACTATTTTCGTTATAAAAAAATAGTTGTTACTATTTTCGTTATAAAAAAACAGTTGTTACTATTTTCGTTATAAAAAAAACAGTTGATCCGATTTTTTAAATGTTTTTCTTTTAATCATCTTATTTTCTTTATACTTTAAATATTTACATGCATGAAGAATAAAAAAACATTTTAGAACAAAACCCAACCATTTTTCAATTAAAATTTTTTATATTTTTAGCCTTATTACAGTAAATAATTATGGTAATTAGATGCTTATTCTCGAAACTATGTGTATGTAAACATGCAGAGTTTGAGCTATCAAAATGCAAATTTTTATAATCCAAAATGTGTTTCCATTGTACTTAAAAATCTAAAAAAAGCAAAATCAGGTATTTTATAAGTTACTTTTAAAGTATCTATAAACCTTAGTACTTAAAAAGCTTATAAGAAACGAGATATAAAAATTGTTTTTACTTAGTAATTAATATAGGTTTGAAATACATAAATTTGAAAAATTCAGATAAACTAAACATTAAACATATAAAATCAAGAAAACTCTCAAACCTGTTTCTTGTGAATATTGCTAATAAATCACATTATTCTTAAGGATAAATTTCTAGGTTTTAGAACATTTATTTCATAATTAATTAGTAAATAGATCTAATTTTAACGTAAATATTAAAAAAATAAGATTTCTCTTTAAGCAAATATCTTAATTGCAACAAAATTTGTAATCAATAAATTTTTCACAAAAGTTCGAAAACTTTTCATGTTTTCTATTATTTTTATTGAAAATTTATAGATTGGATAAGTTAATTTTTTCAGTATTAATATAAAAATTGTTGATAAAAATATACGTTCTTTTATAAAGTATTGCTTCCATTTAAAATTTTTAAAATGATAGTCCAATTCAGTAACCTATTAAAATACTAAAAAATTACATTTTTAAATTATTTTAAACTAGAAATTTTTAGATTTATAATTAGTTTTTTTATATCTTATAAAAATTTTCTAATTCATCAAGAAGTTAATTATATTTACTGTAGTAAAATTAATTTACAATAAATATTTTAGACTATAAATTTTTATCGTTTTTCTTTTATGTTAATTAAACAAAAGAGAATCTGAATATAAGGTACAGTTACTTATAACAAGGTTTAATAAGTTAACATTCATTTTTAACCTTTATAAAGATATTACCAACTACTAAAATCTAAGACTATAATTATTATACCCGATATTTAAATAAAAAAAGATAATCAAGTTCTCTTATGCATTCTTTAGCATTTGAATTTGCTATATTGTAATTTTGAGTCAACTTTATTAGTGTGATAAAATATAGATTGATAATGGTATTTCAAGTGTCTTTTTATTTAAAATCACAAAATAATACTTAAGAGAGAACAAATCTAAATGAATTAAATTTATTTTTTTAATACATTTGCTCTCCTTATTTTTAACTTGTATATAGTGAGGTTATATGATAGGAACTCACAGCTTTAATATTAAAAATTTGTAAATAAATTGAACTAATAGATCAAAATATTAAATTACTGTTTATTTACCTTTTAATAGAAAAAGACAAACAAGTAAAAAATATATTGGAAGAATTTGAATTTATTGACAATTTTTTATAATAAAATAATGCCAGTTGTTTTTCTTATGAGATTTTATGTTAAATTTATTTTAATTAACTTTTTTCATATTAATATCTAGTATTTATAAAATAAATGTAGAGTAAATTTTTAAATTATCAATAGAGTATTAAAATTAACTTAAAATACTTTATAAGATATAATATCTAATTAAATTAGAATATTAATCATGAATTATTCATCATAATGTATCATAAAAATTAAATATTAATTTTAAATACATAATTTTCTTAAATATTGCCCATTTTATTCTTTATTAAAGTTTTTTTATGTACTAAAACTTCCTAAAAAATAGTTCACTACTTCTAAGTAAGTATATAAAGATTTTTTATTCTATTTGCGATATATATTAATTTAAAAGATATTATTAGGAATCTTTTTAGTGCAAATAACCTCTCAGTTAGATAAAATCATCAAGAATCTATTAAGATTTATAGTTTCTCGATGTTTAAAGTTGTATATAGAACAGGAAAACTAATATTTATTACATTATTATGCATTTAGGTATAAAACGATGTGTTTGATTTTTTCTGATATCTTAGTATGGTATTCAAGATTATATTTCTTCATATCCCATCATAATGATTATTGTTTTATTTAAGCCAAATAAAAAATCTGTTTGAAACTTCATAACTAAGGAATAAAATAACCTGGCTAATTAAATTGCACACCCATCGTAACCTTTTACACTATTAATAGTCAAATTAATAAAGGATGGTAGTAATCAAATATTCAATATAAATTATTAGGCTCTACTTTTATGTATAAAAATGGTTCTTTTAAAGCAGAATTTAGATGTACTATTTTTTATAGTATAATTAATAAAAATCTAAAAAATTAACATCTACAAGTAAGTTTTGTAATTACTGACTGTCAAGATCAAAAATTTACTTTAAATTATGAATTTTAATATTATATTGTTGTACATTGAAATGCCTCAAGTCCTACAATCTTAATAAATAGATATTCACAAGTATACATAATAATGTTGACAACTAAACTAATTCACATGATTTACTTATTTATGGCATTCAAGTTGATTTTTTAAATTGCTTCAAAATTTATATTGCTATAATTTTGTTGATATAGTCATAAAATTATAGTTATATTTTTTAATAAATCATTGTGCTTTTTACCAAAATTTATGTACAAATACTATTGCTTAGAGCTTCTTTAGTGACACAAAAAAAATATATTTCTAAGCATTCTTATGAATACTGTTAGGCACTCAATTATATATTTCACAATTATGAAGTAAGTTAATTAATTTAAAGTATTCAGTGAGCATTTGGTATACTTGTGATTATTTTTGAACATTGTTTTTTTAATTTATAAAAAGTAATAGTTCCATGAAAAAATCAAGCAGGATTTTTCACGTTACCGAAAATTCATTTTTACAGCTTTAATAATTTTAAAGCAAGTATTTTATTAATTTTTTTGTGTAAAACCATATTAAATATTTGTCAATGACCTTAATTCTTAACAAAAATTTAATTAAATTTAGTGACGTTATTAAATTGAGAACAACCTATCATTATTTTTATAATAAAATAACAATTTATTAATATTTATTTGAACTCATATCTTGGACTTGTAAATATATTTATTAATAATGAAGTATTTATACAACTGACTACACGTTAATACTTTACTAAAGAGTTGAAACGGTAATAACACACTAAAAGCAGTAATTTTAAAAAATATTAGTGTAATACTTTGTAGTATATAAATTAATCTTATTATATTTTGAACTGGAACAAATTTTTTTAGAATTCATCTATATCCAATTGTTCAGCTAATAATGCTGATGTTAAGATTAAAGTAAATATACTCAAATTCTCTTGTCATAATGTAATTTCCAGATCGAGTTTCATAATTAAATGAATAATTAGCTGAAGATACTATTAATAGCAACGTAAATAAAAGAATAATTTAATTATTTTTAGAAAACTGGAAGTAAATGATAGAATGATGACTAAGACTAGATTTATAAATTTCTTTTTTACAACAAATTTTGAAGAAGCTACGTAATCTGATGCAATTTCAAATTTTACCTCATAGTTTTTTAAACTTGTTTATAATTCTTCTCATTGTGATTATTATTAATTTTCATTACTTTGAAAATAACATATAAGTAGCCTTAATAAAACTTTTTTGAGTTATAAAGATTTTCTTACAGCTAATTTATCAAAATTATAGGTAAAACATTAAGTGTTCTCACTTTAATAGTTTTGTTTAATACAGACCCCTTAAAAACAAAAAACTACTTAAAAATTGCTAAATTTAATAAGAAATTTGATTTTTAAATTATTCCATCTGCTGTATAAAATAGTTATCTCACCTACTCTATCCACAAAGTTTTAATTAACTGTTATATTTTTGTTTTTCTTAAAAACTCTTCAATTGTCTGGAAACATTTCAAAACAATAATTTTAAGAGATTGAGATGATAGTATCTTAGTTGTTAGAATTTTGCTGATTATAACTAAACAAGTAAGTGTTTGAGTATCATAAGCCTCTTCTTCATTACATTTTATGATTTTCGTAATCTCCTTTGACTCCAGAAACAATCTAAGAGTATTTGAAACAATTTAAAAATTTGATCAGGTCCTTCAATAGACTATTGCCTTCTTTATTATCAAGTATAATTTGAATAATTTATAGTAACTTGATGCACTTTTGTGAAATGAGATAGAAGGGAATAAATCTTTATACTGTTATACAAAATTGTATAAATGCAGTAAAGTTGTAAAAAAGATAGTGATTATTTGTATTTCCTAAACATAATAAATAACAATACATCTGAATTTTATAGAGAATCATGAATTTATCAAGTACATGGTTTTGCTCACAGATTGGTTTCTTAATACCTAAATAAATAAACATAATGGTTGTAGTAAAAACATATCCTTGATCTTTATTTTTTACTGTAATTTTTTTGACGTTTATAAATTTTTAAATTGAAAATTTTTAATAACTTGATGATTTTATAGCTATTTTTTTACCATAAATTCGGTAGCAAATAATTATGAAAAGAAAAAATTATTTTGATTTTTGCTTTATTATATATAATAAAGTAAATGTGTACTTTTTACTTCTTTCACAATTTTTTCTGCAATAGATTAACCAGAATTTCTTTAAGAACATTATGAATATTTGAATTAAGGTATATAATGACATTTTAAGTCGAATTTAACTTTTTAAAAATTTTTATAAGGTCAATTGAACAATAGTTTGGAATTTATATTAAATTTTCTATTGGTTATTTATCAATATGATCATAAAAGAAAAATTATTTTTAACTACAATTTTGATTACACTGGTAAACAATTAGAAAATAACTAGTAAGAGATTCATACTGATTCTCAATGCTAGTAAATCGTTTTATATGATAATTTAGCATCAAATTTAAGGTACCAACAAGTTTTAATTTTTCCATTTTTTTATCGAATGTAGTTGGTAAGATTTTTTATTATTGTTTAAAAAATTCAAAAAGGGTGACAGAAGGCATAAAATTATTTCAATTATTATTGTAGCTTGAATCTATGAATATTCAGATTTCCTGTTGAGCTTTTGAAATATAACTTTTTGCTTATAAAATTTTGCCATTTTTGTATTTTGTAATTAAAATAAATAAGAAGTCTTTATCGTTCAATTTGAAAGAAAACTTGTTATTCTTAGTTATGTTGTTTAACCTGTCAATAAAGATAACAATAAATTAGTTTTAAACTCCTTTATCTCATAGTAATTAATTTAATCTCTAAGATCTGGATTTATTCTTTATGTAGCATTAATAATCACGTTAAATGATAAGTATGGAACATAGAGTTTAATTTGTCTAATGTTTACTTTGGGGGACTTTTTCGGTAGTTTTCGTAATAATAGCGACTAAAATTTTTTTATCAACTATTACAATTGATAATATAGACGAATTATTCTGTTTTTAGCATATTAATTTGCTCAATGACACCATTAATTGCATTGAGTTTGTAAGAAATTTAAAACTATAAAAAAATGATGTCTTGTATCAAATGTTCAATCTTGATGATTACTATTAAGCATCATTGGAAGGATGGCTTCATATTTAAATGTACAGATTGTAAATAAAAAGATCACAATTCGATCAGGATCTTTCTTCGAAAATTCATCACGAATTGTCAAATCAAATATTTTATATTATACGAACGACATATCATGCTAGAAAACCATAAAGAAACAATGCAACATAGGTAGTTCCAGAACAGTGTGTGATTGGCTGAATTATATTAAAGACATCTACTAAATTATTTTAAAAATAATAGAGAAATGATAGGCGGTTATGGGACAATTGTACAAATTGATAAGACCCAACTTGTACGAAGGAAATACAATGTTGGTAACTAATAGAATTATTTTTATAGGTAGAATTCTCGCAAATCGAGATTACTGGATTGTGGGTGGTAATCGATGAACTGGGAAAAATCTTTATGGTACTCACTAATGTTAGAACCACGTAAGTACTGGAAACATAATTTGTAACAATGCTGCTCCTCGTTCAAATATTAATACAGATTGTTGGAGATATAATAGATTGGCAGATCTTGGATTCAACCATTCTGTTGTAATCCATGATAGGCAATTTGTTGCTGATGACGGAACTCAAATTCAAAAGATTCAGGCAACATGGGGCGCGTTTGAGAGAAAATTTAAAAAAATTTCCAACAAATCCTCAGAATCAAGCGAAGGATATGTGACAAAATATATTTTAAAAAATAAGTTTTGTGAAAGCTTATTTTAGCATACAATCCTTGCTATTAATTTAATATATAATTAATTTTTCTTGTAATAAGCATAATTGGTCATTATTCCGAGAAATATCGAAAAAGACCCTCCAAATAAACATTAGCCGTTTAATTACTAAGTTTTAACTTCAAAATTTTTTAGCTCTAAAAAAGTTGATTTAGTTTTATCACATTTGCATATTTTGTCTCTTCTTGTATTGCTGTATATTTCTATCAAAAAAAATATATTTTAATAGTAAGACTAGCAAAAAAGCTTGTTTACTAAAGAGGATAGAAGTTAAATATTTACTAAAAATTTATAATAAACCATCCATAAATATTTTTTTAGAAAAATATAACAACCATTGTCATTCAAATTTTATATAAAAATTTAATTAGAACAATTAAGAAAATGATATATAGTAACCAAAAGAGGTAATATTATTGTTCTTATTAAAAATATAATAACTAATTTTATCCAATGCTGACAGTTTAGTTTTTTATTGCAATTTATTTCTAACAAAAATGTCAATATTAGATATGTATGATTATTACTGGTATTATGATAATCATCTTTATGGCTAGTAAAAAAAATAAATTAAAAACCAGAATTACAAAGGAAACTCAAGATATATGTTAATTCTACAAAAATATTCAGTTTTAAGATATCTTAAGATTTAATTGTTCTTTAATGTAAACAAAATAAATTTTTCTTCAAAAATTCCAAGTACAGTATCCATTCTATTATCCGCCAACTCTTTCAATAGTCAAGATTTTATAAATTTACATATATTAATTAAGTAATTTTCTCCCAACCGCCACATTTTTTTTATTTTAATAAATAAATAAATCAATCAATACTAAAAACATTTAACATGGTTTTTCTTCTGCGCATGAATAACATGTCCGAAATAACATTTTTCATACTTGGTATCAATGAAAAAATTGAAATTATAAGATATTGTGAAGCCGATTCTAACGCAAGGGATAATCAAATTGTTTCTTTATTTATTCATACAAGCAAAAAACAAGTTTCCCGAAGAACGATGAATGATTTAAGAACGAAAAACGAATTATTAAAGAAATACAAATTGGAAGTTAAAGAAAAATATTGATAATATGGTAAAATCGATGAGGAATTATCTGCGTGGATATACTTAATAGATTGCCTTTGTAATAATTAATGACGGCATGCTAATAAAAAAGTTTTATTTAATGCAAAGACTCTGAAAATTTAGAATTACAAAGGATCAGTTGGATGGCTGCTTAAATTCAAAGCAAGAGATGAACATTAAATGAGGAAATTACATGGAGAATCATTTACAACTGAACTTAAAAATAATGAAGTTTTTTTAAAAGTTTTTTAAAAGAAAATTAGTTTTTATGGTTCTGAAAATGTATACAATGCGGATGAAACCGATCTTTTTTATCAAATCATTCAATCTAAAAGGGTTGTGCAAAAATGTGAGAAACGGATATAAAATTTTAAAATATATAATGACCGTCTTTTTATGTGCATATATGACGGGAAAAAAATTAAAATCATTAGTCATAGGAATGTTTGCAAAACCACGTTGTTTTAGCAATTTCCGATAGAATCATATGTAAAATATGTAAATTCATCTAGAACTTGGATGACTGCTTAGATTTTAAACAAATGGCTTTTTGAATGGGATTTAGAACTCTATAACATAAGCATTTTTTTTATTAGTTATTGATAATTGTCCCTTACATCGTGTTGATGTCTATTAAACTCATATTAAAATTTTGTTTTTGCGGGCAAATCTAGCATCAACTCTACAGTCATTGGATGAGGTGATAATAAATTATCTGAAAACAACTGTTACTAATAAACAATTGTGTGATATTATTGATAAAGTTAAAAGTAGGTGTAATGTTTTTGATTATTATAAAAAAATGATAATAAAAGATGCAGTAATTTGGATACGTTTTGCTTGGAACGAATTATCAGCTCTAACAACGATAAACGGTTTTAAATATGCAAAATGGTGTGGAGGAAAAAAAGTTTCAGAAATAAAGGAACAATACAAAGTTAATTTGTTTGATGAAATTATTGAGAGGGCCAATATTTTAGATCCTATTAAAGGAAGGGAGTTTAACGGGCTTGATTTTGATGAATAAAGACGTTATGCTGAGCACAGTAAACGAACCAAAAAAATTTTAATACTGATAAAAATACAAAAGGAGAAGTTTGTGATGAAGAGGATCAAGAAGTAATTAAAAAAAAGTTACTATAAAGGCAGTATATAATGCCATTCAAGTGATAAAAGACTATTTGAATCAAGAAGATTTCTTTGATCGAAATACAATGATTGGTATTAATCAAATTAGTAAGGCTTCAAAGAATAATAAAAAATAACAGAATTAGATGATTTGCTAATTAAAAAATAAAGTTTATTTATGATTATATATTTCCTCTCAACAGCCACATTATTGTAAGATCACGTTTTTGGCGGATGAGAGAATTGACACTGTATCTCTAAATCTTGTATATAAGCCGCTGCTTATACGAAAAAAGAGATGATTTTGTTTTTAATAAGTTTGGTGCAGCTTATAAACAATATCAGACTACCCTAAAATCTTGTATGTAAACTGCGGCTTAAACGAAAAAAAAGTGGAATTTTATTTTAAATTACGGGGTGCGGCTTATACAAAATACGGCTTATATTTGAGATTTTATAGTAACTAATATACTAATAAATAATTTTTTCTTCTATTAATAATCAGATATGAAAAATTTTGAAACTGTATTACTTTAGAAATTTATAAATTAAAAATTTGTTGAATCATGATAACTACTTTAAAAATATATTAATTATATAATTTTATTTCTTCACTTTTATTTACAAAATAGTTTCATTAGTACATATAACCATTCAAAAATTAACCATACTGAAAGGCATACTCTGTACATAATTTAACAAATTTTAAGAAATGTTATCAACTTTATAATTCTATAGAAAAATTAAGCATTACAATATGGAAAGTTCTTTAATAAAATAATATCGATTCAAAAAGCTATATTTAGGAAAAAATTTTAATAAGATTAATGTTGAAGGATATTTAATTTTTTATTAAGTTTTCATTTAAAATTTGAGCTCAGTTTAAAATCTCTTGATTCAGATATATAGAATGATATCAGTATTTTATAAATTTTTATCTTAAAAACTAAAAAAAAAATTTTTAATAAATAGTTTTTTTAATCTACAACGTTTATTCTAATCATTATCTAATTTTGTGATACATAACTAAAATTGAATCAATTCTAAATTAATTTTTAAAACTGTTTTGAAATCAAAAAATATTATATAAAAGATGTTCATATCTTTTATTATTCAATAATAACCTAATAAATAAATTATTTGATTTTATGATCCAACTTATATATTTTTAACATAATTACCACTTTTTAGTAATAATAGAAAAGTTAAAGATGAATTTAATTAAAAAAAATATCCGAT
>CAKKLC010000438.1:2365-12952 GCA_918559645.1 Ceratonova shasta | reverse complement strand
ATAAATAAATATAAATACATTTTTGGAACGAAAACACAAATCTTTCTCATGTGTGAGTGAGTGGTCATAGCTAAGAGTCAAGATGGACAATGATGCTGGTTTAACGCTTGATAGTCGACCTCCGAGTACAAAGAAGACATGTCCGTCGAAGCGTAAATATTATGAATCATATCTTACTTACGGATTTATTTCAATGACTCAGGCGATGAATTAAGACCTCAGTGTGATTTGTTTCGAGATTCTTGCCAATGATGGCATAAAGCCATCCAAACTGGCGCATTGATAGGAAACAAAACACCGTTATACTTTCGATAAATCTGCAGATTTTTTCAAACATAAAAGTAAAAGATTGAAGAAGCAAACTTCCAGCTTAAAAAAAATTCTCTGCACTTAATTCCAGCGGATAAATGCATCATAAAAAGTTGCACTGAGAGTTGTGAAGGCTAAAAAACCGCCTACAATAGCGGAGGAATTAATTCTTCCATCTACAATCGATATGGCAAGAGCAGTTTTACAAGAGACCATAGCTAACAAGATTTGCGCAATCCCATTATCAATCAACACTGTCAATCGACGCATTGAAGATATATCAGTTGATGTAAAAGAACAATAAGTAAACAGTCTAAAAATTAGCATAGAATTTGCGTTGCAGTTGGATGAGCCAATTGATGTTGCTGACTGTGCAATACTTTTGATGTTTGTATGATTAATTAATTACATTGATTCCATCTTACAAGAAGAATTCCTTTTCTCTATAGAACTACCTACCAGAACTACAGGTGAGAAAATATTTCAATGTCTATAAACCTTTATAACTGAAAATATTTTAGAATGGATTGACTGTGTGGGTGTTACAACAGATGGATCAGCACTCATAACTGATAAACATTATTGTGTCATACGACACATAAAAAATGTGGCTCCAAATGCTGTCTTATACCATTTTTTCATACTATGTAAAGCATTGGCTGCAAAGGATCTCGGCAAAGAACTTTATGAAGTGATGATGAATGCAGTAAAAATTGTGAATCACATTAAAATCAGTGCTCCTCAAACACGTTTATTAAAAACTTCTCTGTTCTGAGATGGGCGCTAAACACAAACACTTATTCTTTCACACAGAAGTTCAATGGCTATCAAGAGATCGGGTTCTACTTAGACTTTTTGAATTAATACAAGAGATATATGCATTTTTGTTAAAACCAGAAATCATCATTGTGTAGCTACCTAGTTGACACTGATTGGTTAGCCAAATTAGCCTATTCGGTTGACATTTTAATAGTATCAATGATCTAAGTTTGATTTTACAAGGCAGATATAGTAATTTGTTCAAACATGGAGATTAAATAAAAGCTTTTATGAAAAAACATACACACTGGAAAGTTCGTGTTAGTCAGGAACGTTTAGACATTTTTCCTTGTTTGACAGAATTGATGTTAATTAAGGATAACTTAAATGATAGTGCTACTCAAGTCAACCTTAAAAGTACAATTTTAAGCCATCTGGAGTGTCTACATTAAAAGTTTCTTCATTATTTTCCTGCAGAAAACATGGTACAAGTGGATCAAAATGCTTAGATCTGTAACCCTTTTCGAGCAGATATCACTAAAGTTTTTTTTACAATGCAAATGAAGCTGAACTTATAGACCTTTCATGTGATGGAACTCTAAAGGAAATGTTCTTAGAAAACAGTCTTTCTTTTTTTTGGCTTAATACTGCAACTGTATTTCCTGCACTATCTGATATTGCTTTGTCAATGTTGTTGCCATTTTCAACCACATACCTATTTACGGCAGGATTTTTAGCATTGTTGACAATAAAAACTAAATACAGGAACAGGATGTGCATAGACCACAATATGAGACTATGCCTGACTTGTTTTAAGTCACGCATTGACTTACTTATGAATAACATGCAGGTCCATCCTTTACATTGATTCTTGAAACTTGACAGTATAAATTTTATTTAAATTGTTATAACACTGTTAAAATTGTTACTTTTGCATTGCAGTAAATTTTGTACTCTTTTCCTAAGTTTTATTTTTATGTTTTAAATGTGCTAATTTCTAAAGTTTCGAAACGCTGTATGTAAATCGGAATATTTAACCCAATTTAAGAGATATTACTGAGTACCCGATGCTTAAGTTTATTCAGTGGGTCCCAAGATTTCAAAAATATTTCCAAGTGGGTCTAGAGCTAAAGAAGTTAAGGAACCTCTGATCTATATAACAAAATACGATCTATATATTATGATTTAATGTAATATTTTTTTTATAAAAATTGAAAATGGACATATTAGAATTACGTCAAGATGAAATTCCGAAATCGAATATAAGAAAATTAATTAGATACTTGTATTTATAAATCAGACGATTTTCAGTTTGTGCATTCAAAAAAGAGTTTTTCAAAATTAGATTATTTCAAGGTTCAATTAATATAGAAATTTACATGTTTATATATTTATATATTTTGAAGAGTTTATCTCACTTATAGTTAGTAAACATAATTTAATATTAACCTGTGATTAAATAGTAATGTAGAAATCCAAAATGAATATAAATAAGAAAAATGATGTAAATTTTATAATAAAGGCTATATTGAAATTCCACCAATTTATGAATTCTATGTAAATTTACTTTATAATTAATTATGAACGATATACAATACTCAATAAATTATTATAAAATGTTTGTATCTTTATAAATCAAATATTAAAATTCTTAAACTATACTATTCCTTATTTTAGTAACTAAAATGATTCAAAAGGTTAAAAAAACTAGAAAAATAGTACAAATTTTGTAGATGAAAGGGTTTCTGAGAAATTTATCAGCTTTATTTCTGAAATAAAATTATATAAATTATAAGAGTAAGTTAAGAGTTACAAATCTATTAGAAACATAATTTTATTACAAATTTTCCAATTAATTTTTTTTTCAATAAAATATTGAGTACCTATGATTCATAATTGCGTTAAAAAATTATCTTTTTATGTATCTAAAAATATTAATATTTGTAACTTGTATCCATATTCATTAATTATTTTGGATAATAATATAAAAATAAAATTGATTTTTGAATATTAACATAATTTTGTGTAGAAAATATTCACTCAAATTTTTTATATTATACTTCTTACATCTACTCAAATAGTATTTAAGTTGAAAAAATATGGGGAAGATAAAATTATATATTTTATTCATATCATTAAACTTAAATGATTATAAAAAATATTATTTTTTTAGTAAAAACTATCAAAAATTATTTAATTTACCAGAAATCTGCTGAGCAGTAGAGGCTGAAGTCACAACCCAAGAATGGCTTTTTAAAGAATGAATATTTACTTAATTATTCATTACATTTGAATCTAAATATCTATAATAAACTAATCTTAACAAAGTCTAAATAAATAAAAAAGATAATAACATTTACATCATAATCTATAGTTTAAACTATTTTTTAGAATCAAATATATTTGAATCACAAAATTTGATCATAATAAAAGATTTTTTGGCTAATAATTATTTTGTCAATGGAGGTCGAAAATAAGAAAAAAAAGTCATCCCGATATTATTTTAATTAATAGCTAACCTAGATTTCGTTATCTCAGTATGAATATAAAACTAAATTTTTATTAATTTTTTTATGCATTTAACCAACAACAACAAATTAATTGCTTTTAACGTTGGAAAACCTCCATATACTTTATAATTTAATTGATACGAACTAGACTCTTTTTAACAGAATAATTTGCCAAAATATCATAAATAAACACTTCTATCATTTCATTATCAAACTTAATCCTTCTAAGATTGGTTTTTCAAATGCTTGACAGTCCTAAATTCTTTTATTATATTTTTGGATGATTTAATATTTTTAATTTGAATATTGTAAAATGAATTATAAAATATACATTTATAGTATATTATTCATTGAAAAATAATATTTGTCTTGAGAACTTTATACAGTAAAATTTGTTTAAAAAGAAGTCGGTCAAAATGAATTTTAAAGCCCAAATTTGTTCTTTTCTTTAGTTTATAAAGTAAAAAATTCCTTTTTAGCGTTAACTGATAAACAGAATAATTTTTTTATTGCCCTTAATGATGAGTAACACAAGAAAGAAAACATTAACTCTGCAGCAAAAATATAAAGTACTTTGTAAGCTTGATACGGGAAAAACACAAGCATTACTAGCAACAAAATATAAAGTATTCGAGCAGTAATACATATCATCAAAAACAAAAGAGAACACTTGGTTAATATGGTTGGCTCAAGATCCTCCTAACTAAAAAAATATTGAATTCGCTATTTGTTGTTAAAATTAAAGAGAAAATTTCTGGAATGGTTCAAGGATCAAAGATAAAAAAAACATACCAATTAACGGGCATGTTTTATTACAGAAAGTAGAAGATATAAATAAGTATGAAAGCATTGAGAATTTTGAATTTAATCCGATCTGGATTGCAAGATTCAGATAGATAAACTCAATAGTCTTTGGTAATATACCTGGAGAGTCTAAAGGTGTCAACACAGTAGTTGCTTCAGAGTTGTTAAATAAATAATAGATAGAAATCATTAAATTTTACGACGAAAGAAACATATTTAATGCTGATGAAACAGGGCTGTTTTATCGCATGTTACCTTTAAAAATTTTTAAATTTAAAGGTGAAGTTACCTACGCTACCAAAATGTTAAAAGAGAGGCTTACTCTTTTACTTAGTGCAAGTATGACAGGTGGATAGAATATGCGACTTATAATTGAAAAATATTTGAAACCGATATGTATTAAAAATATAAAAATGGGAAATGTAAAATATTAATCAAATAAAAATGCAAGGATGACCTAGGATATCTTTAAAACCTTTTTTATTGGAAAGGGATACCGAATTTAAAAAAATCGGTCGTAATGTATGTTTTTTGGTAGATACTGCCCTTTACACTCTAATATCATAACATTTTTTAAACATTAGAATGTTTTCTCTTCCTCCAAACACAACCAGTGTATTACAGATTATAGATGCTTGCCTTCTAATGAATTTTAAAGTGAATTCTAAAAAATTTTGTAACAGATTTCTTAAAAAACCACAGACATAAATAAATATACATAAACTAAACCTTTATGATAGGACCCGAATGATACAAACAGCTAGAAGGATGTGACTGATCAATCAATAAGAAATTGAAGAGATCATTAAAATATCTCTTCTTATATAAATGATCACCGAACCTCGAATACCGAAGCATCTTTTTAAAATATTATTAATCAAAGTCAAAAGATTTTTCAGATATTTTTACTTCAAAAAATGATGAAAATACGTTTTTTAATTTGGACAATAAAATTCAAATAATGAATACCGTAGCTGATCAAGAAAAATCAGAATTTATTTTTGAAATTTCGGAAGAAAGCTCTATGCCAGAGCAGAATGGAGTAAAAATTGAAGAAACATTGCAAGCAATCAAAACAGTCAAAAATTATTACTTCTTAGAAACGAAAAATTCAACTGAATATAAAAAACTTTTAATGGTTGAAGATGATCTGCAGAGACTTTTAACAAGAAAGAACCAGGAAATTAACAAATAACAGAGAATTTAGGTTTTTGATAAATATAAGTTTCTAAATTTTTTTTATGTTTTTTTTAAACCATAAAATAATGTTCGCTTAGACAGAAAAAAACTATTAAATAGAATATATTTCGTGGTCCCAATATAATTCTTCTTAAGCGATTTCTCTGTAATTTGAATTTTTAACCATGTGTATTAAATTTAGATGTAATAGAATAATTTTTAAAGGACATGATATAAACCTTCCTTTTTTATATATCCTCTGTTCAAAAAGCCTAATATAGATTAAAATCCAAAATGTAAACAGTTTCTATATTGTTAATATGCTCTTAATAAACTATGTTTTAACCCTTAAATATCTTGATTTCTGACTACTATTATTTTATCTTATCATGAAATTTGTAAATATTTTAGTAAAAGCTAAAGTAACAAATATCTCATAAAAAAGTCCTTTTATATATTTTTCAGACTTCTGCAAGAAAATAGGCATCAACGACTATCACTTATCCCGTTAAGGCTTATGACTATAGCTGATCCATGTTAACGATAAGAAAATAAAATTAAGATTGTAGAGCAAGAAAAATAGGAAAAACTTCGAAATTATATTTGAATTAAATCTAAAAGTGTGTCAAAAACTTCGGATCAACTAATATTGCTGATCCTGAAAAGGCTTTTGTTTGTCGCCGATCCTAGGATTAGCGATAGTTGTTGATTCAAAAATACTCATTCTTCCATTAACTTATATATACTGGAACAAAGATTTGAATGTTCAAAGATAAACAAATCCAACACCATCACAAACTAAGTTTTTTTTATCTCAATATTATTAGAAAGAGATACATCATTATTTAAACTGTCAGACAAATCTAGTTTTTATTTATTTTAAAATCTTTATTAAAATCATTGAATTCCATTATAAAAAAGGAGAACATAAATATTACCAGAATATGTTATTTTACTAATAAGTTTTAAACATTCATGTATGACTCTAATTTTTCATAGTATAATTAGAAAATAAATGTCTTAATATTAAGTTACATATTCACTACTTTTCAAATATGGAACGTAATAAATTATATTATCATTAGGTCTTGATATTTCAACTATTTAATTAAACTCATTATAAGAACAAATTGTTTGAATTTGTGATTTAAATCAGCAATTCTAAACCTGTGGTCCACAGTCATCTACCTGGTGGTCCGAGAGAAAAGAGAAACAGTAAGAAAAAATATTATTAAAAATACACCCGACACAAATTCATTTTTGTTTCGCTGGCTGATAACTACAACGTGCTCCTCATTACCATGCACTGTAAATTTTTGTTTTATTTCGATAAAATTTGTTAATGATAGTCGGATAGTCTAGTCAACTACTTTGACCTTGGCGTTCAGATCAAAGCTAGTCATCGCGTGTATAAATGGATAAATTTCTTTTAAAAAACCAAAACTTAGGCAATAAACGTTTCGTAGAGTCAGATTCATCTTTAGAATCGGAGAACGAAAGATATACAGATGCTGTTCCGAAATATTTAGTTCCGGAAAAAAAAGCGCCGGACTGTACGACGTTACGACGAAACGCGTTGAAGGTTTGGGTTTACAGCTGTAGCCCTAAATGGTGAACTAAGACCACAATATGTGCTGTCTTCACAAACTCCGTCAAATGAAGCTCTGAAACTGGCAAAGGTGATAAGGGATCTTAGTATTAGTTACTCTGATTGCGCTGATAAGCCAGCAGTGGGATTTTTTTACCGCAAGAAAAATGCAATAGTGACCCAAAGTCTTTAATTTTAAATGCAACAAAAATATACGAAAAGGCACTAAGAACATCGTATTTAGTCGCTATTGAAATTGCAAAACCCAAAAAGCCACACACTATTGCGGAAACACTGATTATGACTGCGGCTATACATATGTGTCGAGGTATGTTAGAGTAAGCCATGGCCAGTAAACTAAAAACAATTCCAATTTCTAATGTCACAATTAAACGGCGTATCCCTTCTGCAGCTTCTGACGTTGAAGAATAATTGATTTCTAGACTGCAGTTTTGTAATAAATTTGCTATTACACTGGATCAATCCATGGATGTGTCTAGCCAGGTATAATTTATACCCTATGTTAGATATATTTGGATGGATAAGGTTGAAGAAGATTTCTTATTTTGTAAAACTTGTCCAGGTCAAACAACAAGTGCAAAACTTTTTGGAATCATTGATAGTTTCTACTCATCCAAAGGCATCGAATTATCTTCATTTGTTAGAGTGTGCACAGATGAGGCTGCAGCGATGACCTGAAGACGAAATGGACTGTGTGAACGTGTGCGAAATAATGTCCAACAGCAATATTGACACACTGTTTGATTCACAGAGAAAGTCTTGCTAGCAAAACTATAAGTGCATGCTAAAAATCTGTTTTGTTCAGCCCATCAAAGTTGTTTGTTTCATAAAGACATGATCACTAAATTTTCGTATTTTTGCGACAGTTTTTTCAGATATGGATCAATAACATGAACAGTTACTGATGTATACTGATGTTCGCTGTTTTTTGAGAAAGAAAGTTTTTAACAGACTCCTTAAATGATACATTATCTGAATTTTTTGGTGAAAAAAGCAACAATTTGTAGCTTATTTCAATGTCAACTCTTGAGTTGCTACACTGCCTTACTTAACAGATATCTTTGAGCGTCTAATTGAACTTAATTTATCTATGCAAGGTAAGCAGACAAATCTAATCACAATCAGAGATAAAGTGTCAGCTTATATGAAAAAACTTGATATCTGGAGAAAATGGATGCTGGAAGGTAAATTTGAATTGTTTGATCAACTGTTCGAATTCATTGAAAAACAAGAAAATGCTTAGATCAATAAGGCAAAATTAGTAAATTTAATATCTGGATATATTCAATAATTGATGGATCGATTTAACTTCTACTTTGCTGATTTGAACGTTCAGAAATTTTTATAGTATCCCAATCCGTTTCTGGCAAATATTGATGTATTAAATTTGTCAACATTAAAATTGAACCATTTCATTGAACTTACCACTGATTCTACATTGAAAATGTGGCATACAAGAGTGACATTGATGAAATTTTTTATACAAGCTTCACATGAATATCTTAAACTAGCAGATAAAGCTTTCTAGATTATTTTACCTTTGCAACATCGTATCTCTGTGAATTTGAATATTCTGAACTAGTTACAATTAAAAAAAAATTTCGATCTCGACTTGAAGTTGAAGACGAACTGCGACCGAATCCTTCAAACATTACATCCCGTTTGGAAAAATTGTGTGCAAGTGTGCAAGCTCAAGGCTTACATTAAAAAAATTATATTTGTGTTCTAATATTTTAATTGACTCTTTAATTAAAATGAATTAAATTTTAGAATATCAATAATATTATATTAAAAAATTGGTAGAATAGTCACTGTTTTCCAGATGGGTGAAACGAAATTTGTTAATACTGAATTTTAACAAAATCACATGCAACAAAAAATCCTGTGAATATGTAATGTTCAATCAATATACTCACTATAGTGTCTGGAATGGCCAAGTTCGAGCTCAGTGTGCTGAAATCCGTTGACGGCTGCATTCCGTCCCAGACACCGCTGGTGTAGCTTACAGTGCTAACCCCGTCCCCTCTCAAAGAACCCGATCCCCTGGCGTGTATGATCGCCAACCAAACCACTGAAAACTGAAAATGGTCCTTGGATCTAAAATTGTTGAGAACCGCTGATTTAACTGAATAATACGTTTAAAACCAACAACTCAATACTTTTTTAATTAGAATCATAATTTGTTATAATTAATATAACATATAGATATAACGGAAAGTAAAAATACTAATGCGGTGACCCGGGATCGAACCAGGGACCTTTAGATCTTCAGTCTAACGCTCTCCCAACTGAGCTATCCCCGCTACAAAAGTTAGAGGTAATTGATTATATATCAATAAAATAACATTAATTGTGATAATTAACATCCGTTTGTAACAACATTCTTAGCGCATGATTTATAAAACGTGTTTCATTTGTAATAATTATTTCAAAGGTTTTAAGTTTTTTTTGAAACATGTTTTCCTTAATTTTGTTAAAATCAATAATTTAATTTACAGAATGTTACAAAAACCCTATTATTTATTAATTTAGCGCCCACACAAGATATATAATTATGGGAGAATTAACTATAAAATAAAAAAAAGAATATAAAATAAATAAAATATTAATTTATAATTACAAATCAGTAAAAAAAATTAAGTATTTCAAAATTCTAATTATTCTCCTTAAATGAGATCCGACATTGACACGCCTAGTATAATGCAGTACTTATGTATTTGCGATGAATTTAGATCTAGGATGAGTTGGCTAAAGTACAGAATAAGGGCCCCCAATCGGGAATTTTTGGTAAATTTATAATGGCGGGTATTGATTATAACATTATAATATTGATACATTAATTAGTTAATTTTGGTCATATAGAATCAAACACATCATACATTATAAATTTTTTGCAAAAATTAAACCTATTGCCATAAATTAAAAGTTGCCCAAGTTGTCATTTGAATATGTACATTCAAAAATATTCTTCAAACATAGATGAACACATATTCCGATGCTCGCAATGCAAGCGAAGGATATCATTAAGAAATGGAACATTCTTCAAGGGTTCCAAATTAAGTTTGTATCAAATTTTTTTTATTTTATATTGTGAAAGTAAGAATATTTATATGGATTATGAGGAGCTTAGCAATCAAATAAATATAGGATCTCGCTCAACAATATGCGATTGGAAGAACTTTGTACGCGAAATTTATATTGACCATTTAATTATTTTCGGGCAAAAAATAGGTGGACCTCATAAAATCGTACAAATTGACGAATCCCGTATCACAAAAAGAAAATACAACATAGGAAGAATTTTAGTTAACGAAAACGTATGGATTGTTGGTGGAGTCGACGAAGAGGAAAAAGTGTTCATGTACCTAGCTGCAGTGAGAAATAAAGCCACATTGAATAAAATAATTAATGACAATT